>RJWM01018533.1:0-32411 GCA_004363535.1 Dasyprocta punctata
TTTTTTTTTTTTAAATCCTATTGAGGACTTCCACACTTCATTTTCTTTCTTAAATCTATAGAAAGTGATTTTTTTTTTTGTTTTTGTTTTTTGAAACAGGGTCTCACTCTGTGGCCTAGACTGGCCTTGAACTTGTGGTGTTCCTTCTGCCTCAGCCTGCTGAATGCTGGGATTACAGGCATATTCCACCATACCCAGCAATTTTTTTAAAACAATAAGGTGTGTGCCTATAATCCCAACATTCTGAAAGGCTGAGGCAGGAGAATCTGCAGTTCCAGCTTAACCTGGGCAATTTAGTGAGTTTCCAAGACCTTGTCTCAAAATAAACGGGAAAAACATTGGTCTCACTCAGTGTGGAGTGAACAGAGAAAGCTGCCCAGATCCAGTTAGTCCTTTCATCCCTTCTCCAGTTCTGGATGTCCAGGCAGTTGCCCTTCTCAGAGCACAGGCTCAAGGTTCATTCCCTGCAGAGGGGACAGGAAGGGTCTCAGGGGCACCAGAAATAAGCCCTCTTCCCACTCAGTCCCACGTCTCTGCCTCTGGTTCTTTACAATCCAGGCCAGAGAGCACAGGATTTCACTGCAGAATCTGACCTAAGGAAAAAGAAAATTTACAGGGCCCAGTGTGACCCTCAGCTGATAGCCATGATTGTAGAGCTCTTTTGACCAGCCTTTTATTTTTATGAATGAAAAATTCAAGGATTATCAGACATTTGAGGAAAACCTGTAATGTGCAAGAAAGAGACAAAATGAACAAACAATAAAAAGCAATTTGGAAAAACTGGATACAATGCAAAGAAAGGAAAACTGAAAAAAATCCTGTGTGTCCTTAAAGCTACAGAGAAATAAAAGAAGACAAACAAAAATGAGTGCTTTACAAGCAAAAACACACAGAACAAAATTATATCTTAGAAATTAAAAATCTGGAGCTGGGACTGTGTCACACACCTATAATCCCAGCACTTGGGAGCTGAAGCAGAAGGATCAAGATCGTTGCAAGTTTGAGGCCAGCCTGGCCTATGTAGTGAGACCCTGTCTCAAAATAAATACATAAATAAAAATAAAAATCAGCAAGCTGGGTGTGGCGGCGCACTTCTGTAATCCCAGCATTTGGGAGACTGAGGCAGGAGAATCATTTGCAAGTTCGAGACCATCCTGGGCTACAAAGTGAGCCCAAGGCCCAGCCTGAACTGCATAGTGAGACCCTGTCTCAAAAAGACCCAAAAAAAAAAAAAAAAATCAGAAAAGAGATGGAAACAAACAAGAACCTACCTCGGTTGAAGTTTTGAAAGATTAGGTAGCTTTCCCACAAGGAGCAGAGATGGCCAATGAGAGGGAAAAGATGAAAGGGAGAGAGCCCAGCACCTGAATGTAAAAAGCTCCAGAGAGATTGATTAGGACTATGAAGGGAGGAAATTCTTTTTTTTTTTTTTTTGTACTGGGGCTTGAACTCAGGACCTCGTGCCTGCCAGGCAGGTGCTTGTGCTGCTATGCTAAATTCCCAGCCGCTGAGGTGAGGAAATTCTTAACAAAAGATTTTGATGAAATTTCCCAATACTGAACTTTTGGTTTCTAAGGATAATGAGTACCTACTGCACAGCACCATGGCCCCCATGTTGCTGTGTTGTCTTACAGTGAATGTTCTGGCACTGTTACAGATATAGAGTTACGAAAGTGGTGCTATGAAATGACTGTTTCAGGGTGTATATAGGAATGTATGTCTGTTAGGTATTGTCTAAGGAACAGAATTGCTGGGTCTGAGAGTATTAATGTATAATGTCAAATGATTTTCCCAAGTGGTCAGTGTCTAGCAGAGCACTGTGCACTGGTTGCCAGTTCCGGGGTGAGTTGTCAGGGTTTCTTGTATCTTGCTATGAGAGTCCCTGGAGGGGAAAATCACAGTGGAGCCGTGGGTGGAGTGACATGTTACTTACATGCAGAAGAGACAGAGCAAGGTTAGCTCCAACTGTGTGCACTGGTCCCTCACGACCAATGGGTCTTCTGTGGGCCTCGTGGGACGGTTTGCCTGTGTGTATCCGTCTTGTTCCACAGTGGAAGGGTGTGCCTGGTTTGGGTCACTTGCAGTCCTCAAGTGAACCCCATTTTCATGCAGTGCTGAACAACTGATGATACTGCTGACAGTGACACTGTTGAAATGAGGTCATTCTGTGAGAGAGAGATAAGAAAGTGCAGGAAGAGCTGGAGGAAGTAGCTTAGTGGTAGTGTTTGCCTGGCATGCACAAGGCCATGACTCCATCCCCAGCACCACAGAAAAAAGGTGATATCTGGATAGTGTTTATGTAATGATTTTCACTCAATTCATTCATTCATTTGTACATGCTTCTGATATGTTATACTAAAAAGTTAAAATTATTGACATGCATATTAAGCTGATTCATATATATATATGTGCGTGATATATATATATCGATATATATATATATCGATATATATATATATACACATACACACATGTTTTTTTGTTTGTTTGTTTTGTTTTTTTGAGACAGGGTCTTGCTGGCCTTAAACTCATCCTGCCTCAGCCTCCCTAGTGCTGAATTACAGGCGTGCACCACCACGACCAGTCATAAATATTTTGAAGTTAATGTTAAATGAACAGATAAAACTACGTGAATGCTAATAATGAAAATTTGGTGGCTATATTGCTACACCAGAAACAAGGTTTTCCTGTCTTAGATGGTCCCCCTGAACTAGGATAAGCCGGACAGGCAGCTTTTGCAGGAAACAAAGGGGAGAGTTTGTTTGTTTGCTTTTGAGATTTAGTGTAAGTAAATAGTATCATGATTTCTCCTTTGTTTTGAACTGTGACATTGATGAACCTGTTCTTATTTCTCTTTATGCTTTTTTCCTTTTCTAGGTTTTTGTGGAGACTCTGGATAAGTGTTTTGAAAATGTTTGTGAGTTGGATTTGATCTTCCATATGGATAAGGTACGTTCTCTGCCACATTAGGGTTGCTAGAAAACTAAGAGCATAGGGTGTCACAAGCCATCTTTAACCCTTCATCGTGTTTCTCTCGGCTTTTCACTCTAACATCATACGAGAATCTGTTTTATTTACTAACTTCATAATATGGAGGGTCTTTTGCTAAGTTCTGTTAACAGTTTTTTGTTTGACTATACAGGGTCTCACTGTATAGTTCATGCCAGCCTTGAACTTATGAGTAATCTCATACTTTGAACTCTCCTGACTCAGCTTCTTGAGTGCTGTGATTACAGGCATGTGTTTCTGTGCCTGGCTCTTAACAATTTTAACATGTAGTACAAGATTATCACTGGGCCTGTATCATGGTTCTTGTGTTCACAGACAGACTGCTTGGTATAGGGCAATGATGACAGTGGAATAACTGGCTTCCCAGACAAAGGTCAGAGGCACAGTTTTGTATTAAATGAGTTTGCTAGCCCTCTGCTAGTGACAGTGAAACTTTGGAATACGTAACATGGGTAAAATTTGTATCTTTCCTCAGGAACGAGATAGTAACTAATACATCTGTAAATACTTTCAGGTGAGGTGACACTAAGGAGGCACTCTCTGTGGCAGAATTGAAATGGTCCCAGGTAGTGTTCTAGGAATTTGTTTTGCTAGGGCTCATGTCCTCATGTGCCAAATTAAACACAGGAGGTAGCCAGAGAGGGGATGGGAACATGTTTGTGTTTTATCCAGGAGGGCGCGTGATGTCTCAGTGATGTTCACTGGTGACTCAGCTGCTTGTTGTCCATGACCTTTGGAAGGAGAGAGGACTTTTGGGAGGCTGCTGCTCCTTGCTGGGCTGTGATCTCTAGTCATTTATTTTTACTATGACAAAGCAGTTTCATATCTCAGGTGCATCATAGCCGGCATTGCCATCTAGAGGACTTTATTGCCATCATGCAGTGACTCTGTCAGGCAGTGCGCTCCTCTTTGGCTGACGGAAAGGAGTGGCCTTTTCTCCCAGCACTGGCTTGGCTCTGGGATCCAGCGGTGGTGGCGCAGGGGGATCACAGATCCCTCTGCCCTCCGTAGATACTGGGCTTGGGACCCTGACACATCACAAGGAGTCCAGGGCTTCCTGAAGCTCTCGAGGTGTTGCTCACTTGCCCTTTGATGTGAACGCATCCTGGAGACTCCAGCCGTCTCTTGGCCTCTTGCCTTACATGCACCAGAGTTGGTTTGTGCTCAGCAGTTGTTAAAGGTGTTTCTACGCAGTCATTTGTGTCGAGGACCACCATCATTCAAAGTGACTTCCCCTCTGTGCTAGTGGAAAACAAAGGTTATAGGCCTTATTGTTCTTACTTTGAAACATTTTTAAAATTGTGAAATGTAAGGTGTTATCTAAGGGGCTGCCTCTTGGTGTACAAAGTGGCATCCTTTGTGGATAACCACTGATTGTTCACCAGGCCAGCGATGAATTTCTTAGTATCTCAGAGTGTAGATTAAGGGATAGATTTTGCTGGAACAAGGGAAGTTTTCCAAACAAGAGAATAGAAAGCACAGAGCCCTCATCCCCACATTGTCCCCATGGCGGGAGTCTGCTGAGGCGACTGCTCATCCCCTCCCCTCAGTACTGTCCCTTTTTACCCCACAGCATGAGCATAGTTCACCAGTGAAGAGGCACCCACCACAGGCCTCATCTGAGTGCTGGCTGTCTGTGGAGCTTGTCTGCGAGTGCCGGGTGCCTGGTGATGGGGTGCCTGGAGAGACAGCTGTGGGTGTGCTGCAAAAGTGGACTTGGGTGCTGCACTCCTCCTGGGGGTACAGGGGTTCCCCCCAGTCCAGGCTGCTCAGGGTATAGCCAGCCCCGAGTGTGCTTCCGAGAAGACGTGCAGAATCCCAGCATATTGTTTTGTGTGTTATCTTCTTTGCTTGGTATTGTTTACAAGAATGATCCATTTTGTTGTGGGTGGCGTTTTCCAGAGTGGTTGTATCAATTTATATTCATGCTAGTTGGGGTGAGTGTTCTCATTGCCCCATATCCTGACCAAAAGTTGATGTTCTTAGTATGGTAATCTCAGTATTGTTGAAGTGATTTCCAGTTCTTTCCCTTCCAGGACACAGAGTGGAATTATCTATCAGTGCCTTAGGTGTAGCTTTGAGAATGGGATATAGGGGAAAGAAACTCTCAGCCTACTAGATGTCCGGTATGAGTTTGTGTTCTCTAAAATCAAAAAATGAATTTTAGGAACAAGGAGGTTAAGAGCAGAATATATTTATTAAGAGAAAGAAAGCTTCTGTGTGAGAGAGAGACAGAAGGGGTCCTGAGTGGGTTGCCAAAGACCCTGCCTTCTCTAGGGATTTTATAGAACAAAACCATGAGGTGAGGTGGGTCCAGAGTGGGGAAAAATGAGAACTCACAAGGTGGACATGAGGGGAGACAGAATTATGGTCAACCAATAAAGTTATGAGTATAATTGCTCAGGTAAGGTTGATTAAATTGGGATCCAATTGGGAAGTAAGTTATACAGCAAGTGGGAACAGGGCCTTTGTCTGTAGGGGGTTGGATTAGTGGCTTCTTCTGGCTCTCTCAAGGTGATCAAGGTATCAAGGTGATACCTATGTAGAATATCAATTCCTTATATTTATTCTTTAGAGTGTGGCTGCATTTGTTTTGTCTTTTCTCTTGAGAGCTGGCCCACATCCGGAGGTATCTGTTTCCCCCACAGTTACAAGGTATTTGGTCTTCTGCACTGGCTCCTTTGAGGGCCTAGACCTGTCTGACTGCTTATAATATTTCTGTCTAACTCAATTGCCTATAACAAACGTAGCTAATGAAATGTCAGTAGATGTAATGTGTCATTTCTAGGCAATACTGTAAGAGCCTGTGCACAAATGTCCCTTTTTTCCTGCTTCTGCAGTTGTGGAAGGATGAATACAGCCTCCCTTGATTGTGTTAAAGGGACTGATTTTTATATTTGATCTATAGACATTTTACTCAGTTTGTTCCAATCCTCATGCCTCGACTGGGCATGGTGGCGCACGTCTGTAATCCCAGCTCTTGGGAGGCTGAGGCCAGAGGATCAGGAGGATCACTGTGAGTTCAAGGCCAGCCTAGGTTACAAAGTAAGTTCAAGGCCAGACTGAGCTGCATAGGGAGACCCTGTCTCAAAAAGACAAAAAAAAGAAAAAATGAAAAACAAAACAACAACAGAAAAAAGCTTTTCCTTTATCTCCTGAGGTAATCATCGGGGTTTTTTGTTTGTTTGTTTGTTTGTTTGTTTGTTTTGCCTTATTCTAATACTGTTTTTTAAACAGTTATGAGGTTGTCTGCTGGGGCAGTAAAGTAATTCCAGTCCCAGCTATTTTATCAGACATGACTTAAAGAAGAAATGAAAGGCCATAAAGATGTTGCTCTTTCTTGTATGTCTTATCTTCACCTAAGTTCTATAAAGTATTTTGCTGCTGCTACAGATTTTGCTTATGATTTATAAAACTATTTTTAGCCAAGTGTGGTGGTGGACGCCTATAATCCCAGCACTCGGGCTGAGGCAGGAGGATTTCTAGTTCAAGGCCAAGTTGGACAACATAGCAAGTTCAGGGTTAGCTTGGGCTACAGAGTCAGACCCAGTCTCAAACAAAACAAAAAAATAGAAACAAACAAACAAAAAAACTCCACAAAACTTTATTTTTGATTATTCATGTGGCACTGGGAAATGACTGTTCATGTCACGTGGGGTCTGAAGTGACAGTGAAGGAGCCAGTCTTGCCTGCCCTAGTCACCTGCCTGCCCCAGTAGACTGTCTAAAGCTGTTTCCTGAAGGGACTTCCTCTGGGTGCAATTTCAGGCTTCCTTCAGGTATATCTTCTACTGAAAGTAGACATAGGGTTTTGCTTATATTTTCTTTACGTACATGGACCCGTCACAAGGCCATAGGACATCACTGAGTTTGATGTCCTTGCAGACCCCCCCATGTTGCGGTCAGACATTCCCACCAGCCCCAACTCTCCAACTCTGCCCCTCACTTTGTGAACATGGTCCTGAGTAGCAGGCTAGGGAAAGACTGGACAGCACTGCATTCCTGCTGCCAGACAGCCTGACTATGGATGAGACCCTGTCTTGAAATGGAACAAAACAAAAAATTCTGTATGTACAGTAAATAATGTACTTGGGCAATTAACATTAATGAATACTGTTTTCCAATATAGTTCATGTTTAAATGTGCCCAATATGACATATATATGTATATATCATATATAATAAAATGTTACATATATGTCACATTATTGATTATAGATATAGATACAAAATCCCAGCACTTGGGAGACTGAGGCAGGAGGATCATTGTGAGTTTGAGACCAGCCTAGGCTACAAAGTGAGTTTAAGGCCAGCCCAAACTGCATAGTGAGACCCTGTCTCAAAAAATAGGGCTGGAGATTTAGCTCAGTGACCTAAGCGCCTGCCTGGCAGGTACGAGGTTGTGAGTTCGATCCCCGGTACCAAAAAATAAATCCCAGTTTCATTTATGGGTCAAGTGTTGCCTTTAATTACTGTTTCTAGATTTCAATCATTTATTAGGTTTTTTAATGCCATTCTCTTTTCCTTGTTGATTCTGCACACTGGAGTTAGTTTTCCTAAGCCATTTCCTGGACTAGCATTGACCCCTTGGCCAGCATTCAAGGCCTTCAGTACCACGACTTCTGGTCAGATCCTCCAGGTCACCTGGTAGCTCGGCCGTGGCTCCAGCTGAGCGCTGACAGCATGTCTGTTGTGTACTGTCTCCTGCCTGTCATTCCCGCCCAGCTCAAGTCCTGCCCACAAAGCTGGTCCCCATCCCCCAGCCGGTCTGATGTCTTTGGGCCACCGTGTATGGTACTATTTCTAATCTTTTGGGACCTTAGCTTTATGTTTTTATTTTCCCTCTTGATTGAGTAGTCCTTATCTTTGTTTTTACTATTGTATCCCTCACTGAATTTACCGAGTGGAATATTCTTCAGGGGAGTGTTGCTGAAAGGTTCCTGGGACTGTAGTTCATAAGCTTGGTCTCGATTTAAATTGTTGGAGGCTGAAGTAAGGGCCAACGTCATGTTCTCCAGGGCAGCCATTTCAAGCTTAGCTTGCCTCCGCTTGTGGAAATCCCCAAACAGTTCAGCATCATGACTGAGTTGGGTGCTGGTGTTAATTATGGTAATTCGAGTTGTGTTTAAAGAAAACTATGTGGGTGGCTGAGCTCATATTCTGATTTTCAAGTGTCTATAAACAGCAAAGCTGGCTTTGGAAATCGGGGGCTTCAGGATTTAGTGATCTGCAGGGCCTATAATCCCAGTACTCGGGAGACTGAGGCAGAAAGATTGCTGAGTGTTCGAGGCCAGCTGGGGCTACATAGGGAGGTGTTTTGTTTTGTCTGTTTAAAGAGAAAAAGAAGAAAAATAGAAATAAAACAGTTTTAAATCAGGCTATGAAGTAAGTTTAAGTTAAGCCTGAACTGCATAGTGAGACCCTGTCTCAAAAAAAAAAAAAAAAAAAAAAAAAGATTCAGCGATCAGAGCCACAATTCAGAAACTGTGTCAAGGGGCTAGATAGGACTATCTTTTTTAAAGATGTCACCTGCAATCTCAAGAGTGTTGGAGTGTGTCCTTCTGGGTGAGTCTGAGCTGAAGGAAACCACAGAGATGGAATTAAAATCTGCTAAATGCATTGCTGCAAGGGGAAAAAGCTGAGCACTCAGAGTGGAGCTTGTGAGTGCTAAGATACAAGGGTCACAAGCAGTAATGATGGGTTCTGTTTGCCAGTGTCCCTTCTGGGAACAGATATGGTGATAACAAAGTGCATTCATGCCCTCCACACCCTGGTGACTTGGAAGCAGGTGTCCTGATTGCCAGGCCCTGGAAGTGGAGGGCAGAGTGAAAGACATATTTTGTGTTATTCTGATGAAGAAAAAAGAGCTTTGTTAGCTTAGACCAGTGATGGCGAATCTTTTAGAGCTTTCAGCGATAACAGCCCACTATGTGCCGTAGGTAGGTTCACCACCACTGGCCTAGACCAAGAAGACTTTCTGAGTTTTAGGTCTTGTATATGCTGCTTGTTGGCCTATGAACCATCCCTGGCTGTCTGCTTCTCCTCCCTGGAAGTGCTGAAGAGAGAAGAGGAGCCAGGGGTGGCCTTTTCCCATTGCATCCCCAGCCCTTCTCTGCTAGTGCTTGATAGACTTTTGTGTCAGGGTTGGACTTTTTTCTTAGGCGGTGAGGGAAACTTATTATCTCACATACCCTGGGGTGAGTCACTACCCATCCGTTATCTCCGCTCCACGTTGGCTAGGGACTGTCTCCCAGACCAGTTTCTTATTCTCTCAGGACAGCCACTAGAGATGAGCAAAAATGATTTCTTCAATTTCCAAGACCTCTGTGGTCTGAGGGTGCTCCAGACCACACTTACCGTCTCTGTATACACATGCTTAGCTCGCTTTGCTGACTGGAACTTTGTGTGCTTCAAGGCACACTCTTATTGGAGGCCTGAGTGAAGCCACAGAGAGCCTCTTCAGTTTGTTTAGTCGTCCTTATTACTGGTTGAGAGCAGAGGAGACTAGTGTACACAAAACAGCAGAATTTAACCTTTAGAGGATCTGTTTGATATCCAACCTTTTCAGGGAAACCCTGTGTTTGTCAAGAGCTTATTGCCAGCGGTGTTGCTTGCATGAACTGCAGTTGAAATAAATTGTATAACATATTGGTCACTCCTTTGTAAGTGCCCTAAAAGGCTGGAATTGAGATTCAATTCTCCGTTTCTTGCTCTTATCCCTGTCTTATGCTGAGACTAGAAATGGAACTTCTTGATCCCTCTCTAAGAGCCCTTTACTGGGCACACGTTTGTGTCATAGGTGTAGGCCCAGTGATACATCGCTCCCAGCTCCCAAGAGCTCACAGGAAGGGTTGTTTCTCACTCGCTGGCCACTGTGTTGTCCCTACTCACGGTGCCACTCAGGTCCAGGCTGCCCCCTCAGCTTGGGCTGTTACAGTGACACTGTCCATGGCACACGTAGTTCACTGCTCAGCCTGTCACTGGCTCACACCCAAGGGGCTAGGAAAGTATATCCTACCATGCGTGCAGAAGGGAGGAGGACCTGGAATCCTTCTAACTATTACTAATGACTAGTGAAAAAGCTGACATTTGATTCAGTAACACTTTGTAGGAGGGAACCTAGAGGTTTTGCTTTTGGAAAAATAGAGGAACATTCTCTTTCTGTTCTTAGGTTTTTGTTTGTTTGTTTTTGTTTTGTTTTATTTTGTTGTATTTTGAGACAGGATCTTGCCATATAGCCCAGGCTGGCCTTGAACTCACAGAGCTCCTCCTATGTCAGCCTCTCAAGTGCATAGGTGTGCAGCACCTTTCCTGGCTGAGGAATGGTTTTATAAGAAAGAAAGGTGGTTGTGTCTCAGGCAAACACGTCTTGCACAGCAGCTTTTCAGTTTCTCTAACAGTGTTTGGTGTCTGTATCTTACATACTCCCACAGGAATTTAAAGTGACTGAAGAGTCTTCATTTCCCTAACGGAATAAATTGTAGGCAGGCCCTTGCCTCCTCCCGAGAGCTTTAACCAAGCCATTGCTTTACCTGAGTTCACTACCCTGGTGATGTGCTGGTACCAGTGGAGAGTGCGTTCTCTTTTTCCCTCTGGTTACTAGACAGACAGTGGACCTTTATGAGCCATTCTCTGTGAGGGCACTGCTAAGTGCAGAGCTACAGCTATGAAGACAGTAAATATAAAGATAAAATTTGTCTTTTACACAAAAAGTTCAGGAACTGACTTTAAATGGGTTATGGGGTTGGGGATTTAGCTCAGTGGTGCAGCACCAGCCTGACAAGCGTGAGGTCCTGAGTTTGATTCCTGGCACACACCAAAAAAAAAAAAAAACAAACAAAACAAAACAAAACAAAAAAAAAACCAGTCACATCATGTGCATGTTCCCCATGTCTCTCCTTTGTCTTTAAGCCAGGACCCCGACTGCATAGACGACCCTTCCTCTCAGCTTTATTGTCAAGCATGGCAAGCAGTTAAATCCCACTGTGCTACTTGAAGAAAAAGTCTGAGCTAGAGTCCAGATAAACAGATAGATTTGCCTACACCTTGTCCTCTCGGGGCCTGGGAACCCCTGGGGCTGCGATTAGCTGCTGAGCTTGGTGGGTAGGGCGAGGCGTGTGCACAGCAAAGGTCATGGCTGCAGTGTGCCTCTGACACTCTGTGGGGTCTGAAGCAGATGGCTCTGCCTGCCTGGTGAAAGCAGAGCACTACATTTACATCTAGGTTGCTGTCAATGCTTGTGACCATCTCTCCTGATGACTTCAAGACTTAGGGTCCCCCCAGTTGACATGTTTTGAAAGTTTGTTTTAGCTTTTTTTCTTCTTTTTTTTTTTTTTTTGCTGTTTGAAATAAAATGGATTTGAGAAAAATTTCATTTAATTTAATTAAAAAAAAAAACTTTTGGAGGTCCCCTTTGACCCAGCTATTTCCCTTCTGGGTATCTTCCCAAAAGAACTAAAAACATCATACCACAGCGATATATGTGCACCTATGTTTATAGCAGCACAGTTCATAATAGCCAGATCTCGGAAACAACCTAAATGCCCCTCGACTGAGGAATGGACTAAAAAGATGTGGTATTTCTATATAATGGAATACTAAGCTATAAAGAATGATGAACTAGACACTTTCATACTTAAATGGCTGTGCTTTGAAAATATATTTATCAGTGAAATAAATAAGTCACACATATGTAACCATCATATTGTTGCGCTTCTGTGACAAACTGAAAGAATATGTATGTATATAAAAAATTAGTTAAGATAGTTAAAAAGAATTTTGAGTGAAATGTAGTTTTTACAGGGTCATTTTCAGATTTCATTTTTACTGTGAATTGTTCTTTTGAAAATAATATAGCATTCATAACATTTGTATTTCTTGCTGACGTTTTTCTAATGTCCTATACATTCTTTTTTGTTATTAAAAAAAAATACCACACATATCCACTTTCAGAGGGAAAAAAGAAAAAAGACGGTTCACTTCTGCAGAGAGGCAGCTGTTGAGCCTGCAGGGCTGATGGGTGCCCTTACTGTCCCCCACCTCAACTGCTGATGGCACTGACAGGCTGTGGTCCTAATAGAACCTAGAGCCACACATTACCTGGGTTTTGAAAATTCTACATGATTGTGCCCTTTTCAGGTCCAGAACCCTCGGCCTTGAGTTTATGCTTTTGGTGTCGTGTGTAGCGCTGGTATTGGAAGCCTCAGGGAAGGAGAATGTTTCAGCTTATGTGCCGGGGCCCCTTGGCTGCTCCTTCCTTACCTGTGGGACGAGCATGGAATGGACGCCTTCCCCAGAGCTCTGTCTCAGGCACCCTACCCTTGAGCGCTTGTCTGCTTTGATACAGATGGGTCACAAAGCCACATCTCACCGGGACCCACGCTGAAGGCAGGTGCTTCTAGGAGCGTGCACCCTTCTCCACGTGGAGGCCCTGCCACCATCTCAGCCCAAACCCGCCTGCCTCCACTCCACCTCCTCTCCCACCTGCCACTTCCCCTCTTCCTCCCCATCTTCTCTTAACTCTGCCAACTCCCTGTGGGAACCATCTTCAAGGGGTAAAACCTCCCCAAAATACCTACCGCGCTTTCTGCTTACATGCAGTCACTAGATGGCGCCACTTTATTTTTTTTTTCTATAGTCCGCCTCTGCCTTTCCTTTTCTTCCCATTAACGCTGCAGGTGCGGGGCACCTCAGCTCTCGCTCACTATAACAGCTCTTTCCAGCCTTTGCCCCAGCTTCCTTCACCTTTCCACAGAAAGCAGAGTTCCAGCGTCTCTGCAGTCCACGTTTTTCCCCCTGCCAGGATCCTTAGCAGTAGCCCTCAGGCTGCGCGCTGAGACACAGCCCCTGACCCTCTCTCCTTCCCTCTACACAGGCCAACCCCATGCCACCTCCTCCCATGCTGCCCCGCGGTACGCTGTCTGCCTCAAGATTTCCAGCAAGACCCAGCTCGAATTGACTTCAGACAGTCTTCTCTGTGTTGTCCTTGTCTTGCTCATAGTCTGATGCGTTCTGTCCTAGTTGTTCCCAGTTGATAGTTAACTGTTGGGAATAGTAACCCTTTGTCAGTCAGCCAAACAGGGTGCTCTTTCCATAGCTAACTGGTTGCCACGGATTAGAGGCACTTCCTCATTCTATGGCTTTATTTTGAAAGCACTTTTCAGGTATAAGCTTTGCGTGGCATAGCTAGAGGCCTGTTCTTAAAAAGCAGATTCTAGTCACACGTTGACTCCCACGGTCATGACCTGTGAGTACTCAGCTAGTTTCGGGGCGGGTCTCTTCCTTTGCCTTTGCTCCCTTGGGCAATGCCCTCTGGGTGGACTCGGCAGGAGCCCCGTGTTCCCGGGCTGAAATGGCTCTGGACTTACAGCTTTACTGGGCTCTAACTGTGTGACGTAGGCAGCCCCCTTCACCAGCTTCTTGTGCCTCTGTTTTCTTCCATTGTAAAGAAGATTTTAACATCTCAAGTCTAGATTTTTCTTATAATCAATGTCATATAATTGTTTAATTGGTAACTTTTCCTGTTATCATAGTATAAAATAGTGTTTTTCAACCTGTGAAATCTTGGATTTGATGAAATACAGTGACATGCACTATTTTCAGTTTTTTTGAGGGTTGGGATTTGTACTTGCTTAGCTCAGTAAATGGTAGAATTGTCCTTATTTTTACTTCTTGCCTATCAGTCTGTCTACCTCCAGAATTACCCCTTCAAGCTTCCCTTTCCACAGCTGCCCACTGACAAATTTAGAAGTGTGTTCTCGACCGTCTGCCTCCTCGTGTGAGTGATTCAGAGGCTCGGTCTCAGAGATCTTCAGGGGAAGGAGGCAGCCTCGATCCTTCCTTCCTCCCCCATCCCCTGCCTTGAAACTCCTGAACGTTGAGGGACACCGAGTGATTGAGGGGATTGTTGTATGCAAGTGAATTGTCATGAGTGTAGAAAAAAAGTTGGGGACCACTGCCAGAAAGGCAAAGTGAAAGCCCCTCGACTTCACATGCTAAGATCTCCAGAGCCTTCCCAGTGGCCTCTTGAGCTCACGTCTTGCTGCTTCCTGCTGTGCTCCAGGGACATGGAACTTCTTGGATAAGTTGTCTTTGTACATTTATGACCAAGCATTTAAATGGTGACAGGGTGCAGCAGGCTGCAGGCTGTTTCATGGATGGTGATTCTAAAGGATCAGGAACTGTGATGACAGAGAGCATTTAAGGCATAGGTTTATAGAGAGTGTTTTGACTTGTGTGTAACCCCAGCACTTTGAGAGGCTGAGGCAGGAGGATTGCAAGTTCAAGCCCCGCTTGAGCAATTTAGCAAGACCCTATCTCAAATAATGAGTTGGGGATATAACTCAGTGAGGAGTCTTGGCTTCTGTCCTCAGTAACACACACACACACACACACACACACACATTGATTAATTGGTAGATTGATTTGTGGATCCAGGAATAACATTTAGAATTTCTTTTTTGATGGTTGGATTAGTAAATTGTGCTTCACTTATATACCTGTCTGCCATTGATTGGGTCAGATTAGGGAAATCGATAGACTCCTAGGGCAAACAGCAGGGACTTTTTCTTTGTTATCCAGAGGAGACAGTAGGGCCATTGTGTGGGATAGTTCGATGCACATTTGGGCTCCCTGACAGTCACTGCTGCTCACCAGGGGACCAGATAGCTTTGGACCAGCAGTGAGCTCTCTCCAGTGAGGTCGAAGGATCTGTCTGTCAACTAGCTGAAGGATCTGTACTGCCTCAAGAGACAAAGAAATAGGTTGGATAAGACAGTTTGATTATAACTGCCAAATTAACTACAAGTCAAGTACTTATTAAATGTTAGCAACCACAGTGTCATTTGTTTCTTGCACCTTTTTTTATTCCTTGGAATAGCCCGGTAGTTGAATGTGGTGGTAACACACCTGTAATTCCAGCACTATGAGATGCTGAAGCAGGAGGATCACAAGTTCAAACCTAACCTAGGCAACTTAGCAAGGCCCTGTCTCAAAATAAAAATAAAAACAAAAGGGCTGTGATGTAGCTCAGTGTGAAGGCGCGGAATTCAATCCTTAGTACTGGGGTGGGAAGGATAGACCCAGCAGCTACACATTGTGGTTCTCCCCACTTTACAGATTAACAAACTGAGATTTAGAAGTAGGAAGCCTCCATCTCTCCATGGTCACACAACTAATAAGTGGTAGAGCCAGAATTTAGAGCTAGACTCTCTGATTTTGGACCTGCAGTTTCCTCTACACTGCACGGCAGCATCTGTAGTATCCCTTCCTGCTTTAAGTAGGCTAAGCATGGAGAAAGATGTATGTGGGTTCTGTTCTGTTAACAGATAAATATTTAATAAAATTTAAGAAGACGAGGCCTGGAGTGTTTTCTGTAACCTATAGTACTGTTTGGCATTTGAGATGAGGAAAGATGAAACAGTAGACTGGAAAGAAAAGTCCTGCTAGAACATCTTAAGCAAATAAATTAAGGGTGTGGCTTGGTGGCAGAACACTGCTCAGGATGCCTGAGGCCCTGGGTTCATCCCCAGTACTGGCCCCCAGCGAAATGGACAGAGAACCCTAACTCCTATTAAGAATTCGGTTTGTTTTGTTTTGTTTTTAAAGAAGGGGAAGTAATAATGTGCAGTGAACTTACTTTGCTGTAGTCAACTGTTCATACTTAAAGGGCATGCAACTAAATGGTGCTCCTTTTATTAAAAAATCCCTCATAGGCCGGGCATGGTTGTGCACACCTGTAGTCCTAGTACATGGGAGGCTGAGGATGGCTGTGAGTTTGAGCCCAGCCTGCGCTACACATTGAAACCAAGGCCAGCCTGAACTACATAGCAAGACCCTGTCTAAAAAAAAAAAAGAATTCTGGAACATGAAGAATAATTCATGAGTTGCTAGGTGACTGCTTTTCCCTCTGCCTCTGCCGTTCCCTCTGTCCACCGGTTAGTTTCAGAGCCCTGCCCCTCCTCTGAGGGGCAGCATTTTGTACTTAGGTCATGATATGTATCATAGCCTTCCTTTTATTATCATGAATTCTGTACATGCTTTATCTTTCTTCCTTGATTCCAGGCGTTCCAAGGACAGGGTTCAGAACACATTTTATCCTCACTTCCTCCTCCCACCTCTTCACATTCTGTGATTTTAAATATATTTGAAAATAGATGTAGCTGTAGATTTTATATTCTTTTTTTTATTTTATTTTTTTTGCGGCACCAGGGATTGAACTCACAACCTCGCACCTGCCAGAGCAGGCGCTTAAGGCACTGAGCCAAACTCCCGGCCCTGGTTTTTTGAGGCAGGGTGGCACTATGTAGCTCAGGCTGGCCTTGCGCTCACGTTGTAGCCCAAGCTGGCCTTGAACCCACAACGCTCCTCCTACGTCAGCCTCCTGAGTGCTGGGATTAAAGGCGTGCGCCACCACGCCCGGCAGATTTTATATTCTTTAAGTGAAAACCAGTGAGTGCCTGGAACCTACTACCTTGGTGCAGTAGGTCAGTGAGGTCACATGTATACACTTAACTCATTCAGCTTTGACATCTACAAAAGCAAGAAAGAGACGTTCTGAATGCAGGATGATTTCACTCTCAATTTTACCCAGTGTCCACCTGGAGTGGGTGTGAGATGGGAGGTTTGGATCTGCTTTCCTTTGTTTCTGCTGTCCTGTGCCTTTCATGAGCATCTTAGAATGCTGAGAAGAGTTCTGATACTTAAAATCAACCTTCAGTCTATGCAGGTCCTAAACAAGCCAACTGAAAGGAAAAAAGAAAAAACTAACTGGGCTATTAGTCTCAGGTCTTGGAGGCAGGAGAATCGCTACAAATTTGAGGCCAGCTGGGAGTACATAAGACCCTGTCTCAAAAAATAACCAGCCAGGGCTGGGGATTTAGCTCAGTTGTACAAGCACTTGCCTGGCAAGTGCAAGGTCATGAGTTCGATCCCTGGTACAAAAAAAAAAAAAAAAAACCAACCCAAAAAATTAAAGCAGTAATCATTCCTGTTGCTAAAGGAAGAATTAGCTGTGTTGGACTGTGTATGTTATTTAAGAGATGTGGAGTTGTGTAGTTTTCATCTTACTTTGTAAATTTAGGGCTCATACCTGTGTGAAATGAGATTCCACTAGATTGATTCATTGTTCCTTAGAAATGGGTAAATGTGAGAGAGAGATCGAGAAACATTGAGGACTAGGGATCTTTTCTTGTGGAATTTCATGACAAGAAGACAACGTGTGGAAAAAAGTTTAAATGTCCAATATGAAGCCAAGGAAGACTATGAAAGAGGTCCAGGAGATGTTAACTTAGCAGGTGAAGGAGAAGGAACTCTGAGGCAGGTTGCTTCCTTGGCCTGCCCTTTGTTTTAGCTTACCTCCTCAGGACTAGACATGCGTGCCCAAAAAAATTCAAAGCTAAACAATATGCTGTTTTAGATGACATGGGAGTGTGTAATACACGTTCAAATGTTTCCATTAAAGTAATTTCGTGGAGTGGAGCGTGGTGGCACACACCTGTAAATTCCAGCACTTGGGAGGGTGAGGCAGGAGGATTGCTGTGAGTTCAGGACCAACCTGAGCTACACAGTACATTCAAAGCCATCCTGGACTACACAGTGAGACCCTGTCTCAGAAAACTAAAAAAAAAAAAAAAAAAATAATAATAATAACAAAAATAAAAAACTTGGAGGAGCTGGGTGTGGTGGCATACACTTATAATCCTAGTCTCTGGAGGCTGAGGCAGGAATATCACTGCAAGTTAGAGGCCAGCCTGGGCTATATAGTGAGACCCTGTCTCAAAAAAAAAAAAAAAAAAGTAATTTACTGTTTAACTGCTCACACATTGTTTTGTCTCGTTGGCCAAAAAGTCACTTTCTCAGTGAGGCTGAGTGTGCCTGGTACTTCTCTGAGCCTTCCCTGCGGTCCATGCACAGCCACTCAGCCAACAGGTGGAGTCTGATGAGCAGACATTCATTTTTAGGCAGGAGATGCGTGGGCAGCCACAGGAAGGTGAACAGCCTGCACTTCCTGTGTCCTAAAACTGCTGGAACCTTGGCCACTGGAGGGAGAATAGGGGCAGGGCAGGGCATATGTACCTGGTCTCTAGCAGGTGTTTTTCTGCCTCCTCTTGCTTTTTTTTTTTTTTTTTAATTTGTATTTATTTTTTATGGACACTGGGGATTGAACCTGAGGCCTTTGCACAGCATCCCCAGACCTTTACATTTAATTTTTATTAATTAATTATTTAATTAGTACATGCATGTAGTGTGTATGTTTATATTCCTTGTGTGGAGTTGGTGCATGTGCTCTTAATTCCTTTTTTCATCCTCTATCACTTAATCTTAATTCCTTTTTTCATCCTCTATCGCTTCACTTTCTCCCATCCTCCCTGATCCCCTTCCCTTTTGAGAAAGATTTTTCTTTTTTCTTTTTTTGAGACAGGGTCTCGCTAAGTCATTAAATTATCCAGGTGGGGCTGGAACTTGCAGTTCTCCTGCCTCAGCCTCCCAGAGTCCTGGGATTAGAGTCACGTGCCATCACTCTCAGTTTCATTTCTTTCTAATATGAAAGAATGGGAACTAGAGCTTGACTTGGGGCCAAGATGACTCTCAAATGACTTTCTCTTCCCGTTATTGCAGAGTCCACCCCTCTACTTTGGCTGCTTAACAGCTACCACACCCTCTAGCATAACTAGGAAAGTGCCCATCTCCCAGGGATCTCTTCCCTCATTCTCTGAAGACCTTTTGTAGATTTAATGAAACCAGCCAAACCAAGAAAAGATAACAAAGTTAAGTTACCGGTGTTCAGTTTTTTATACAGTAGACTTGATCCCTCGTCAGTGATTTGGAATCCTTTTTTAAGACTTGAGTGTTATTCTGTGCACCTCCTAATTACCTAATTCCAGCACCGTGACTATGCGGTTTTCTTTCTGGCTAGTGTTTTGTTGTCTTCTGGACGGTGGCGGTGGCGCAATCATGTTAAGGGAGATGGGAGGGTGTAACAGGCAGTGGAGTGTGAACCCCTGTGTTTTGTGGCCCAGCAGGTCTTGTCTTCCAGTACCAATGTCCATGTGATGAAAGTTGGGGTGTGGTGCGGTTGATGTCCGGCTGTCACCTCAGGGGATTTTACTTCCCCTCTGTGCTGTGGAAGTTCTGCTAGATGGGGTCCTGTCATCCTGACAGAACCGTGTTCTGTTGTAGAAACAGCATGAGTTGTAGTAAGGTGTGGCTGCAGGGCTTCTCCCTGCTGCCACACCTCAGTAACATTAGGGATTTAAATTGTCTTTTGTGAGCTGCTAACTTCACGTTATATTTATGGGAAAATGCATTAATTATAAATTTAATACTTTAAGCTTCTGGAATGTGACTAATTCAAGCTTTGGAGATTGTTTTTTACCAGAGGAAGAAGACTAATTTCAGTGTTTTGCTTATGCTTGTAAATATTGTCTTCAGACTCCACAAGGTAGATTGTTTGTAGCGATAGTTTCTATTGATGTGGGATTAGATTCAGAACTTCCTGTCACTTCGCTATGTAGCCCAGGATGGAACCCTCGAAGATCCTGGCACCCTCTGACCTGGAGACAGACTTGTCTCCGCCTCCAGCATTTCAGAGCCAGGTTCCCAAGGTGTACCTGTGTCTCTGACTTTCTTTTTCCTCTCAGACTCTCAGTCTGTTAGGAAGCTAGCAGCTCCCGTGAATCTCCTTTATCCGTCGAAGTTAATGCTGGGTCCTAGACAGTAGAGCGGGTTTCCTAGTGCCAGGCTGGGAGGCCCTGCTTTGGGACTCTGACCTTCAAGCTCACTCTTTTGTCCATTCCGCCAACACCTGTCCTGTTCACTTGTCAAGCACAGGGCATAGCACTGTGCGCTGGGGAAGAATGTGACAGGCGACCTGCCCTCCAGGCTCGCAGTCAATGAGAAGAGACAACAGTGAAAGCAGTGTGACAGCACATCGAGTTGTGTCTCTCTGTAGTGTCCCCAAGCAGAGGGTGCTAGGACAGCCTAGAGCAGACCTCCTTAGCCTTTTTTGAGTTTGGTTGGTTCAGTTGTTGGGTTTTAGTGCCTCAAACTTGGAAGACTGTCTGATTTTTACAGAACTAAGCAGGATGGCATGAGGAACAGAAGGTAGTTCAGATGCTGGGTGTAGTGGCCCATGTCTATAATCCCAGTACTTGGTAGGCTGAGGCAGGTGGATTGCTGCAAGTTCAAGGCTAGCCTGGGCTACAAAGTGAGTTCAAGGCCAGCCTGAACTGCATAGTGAAACCCTGTCTCAAAAAACCAAAAAAAACAAAAAACAAAAACCAAAAAACGGTGGTGGCTCAGGTTGGGACAGCAAGTAGCCAGAGTTGGCAGCGCTGCAAGCCTTTGCTCTGATTCGGAGTCATGCATTCTCTACCAGGAAGTCCCAGCAGTTCAGACAGTTTTCTTTCATTTTCCTTTGGTTTACTGTTTGTTTGGGATGGTAAGCACACACTCCACCGCTGAGCTACACCCCAGACAGCCTATTTATCTCCCTGTCCCTGATGCTGTCGAGTCTTGTCTTCTAGTTTCAATGCGTTTTTACAGTGGCTGCTGATCAGACTTTCGTTGGCTATAGAAATTATGGCTTAAGCTCCTCAGGAGAGTCCAATCCTCCGGGAGTCCCAGAGTTGGCCCTAAACCCTGTTAAATCAGCATATACCAGGTGCAAGGGCTGATCAAAATATATGGTGAATTTTTGTTTTTCTTTTTTTTGTGATACTGGGAATTGAACCTAGGGTTTCCACGCTGAGCTATGTCCCAGCACCTTTTTTATTTGAGGCAGGGTCTTACTAAGTTGTTCAGGTGAGCTTGAACTTGCACTCTTCCTGCCTCAGCCTCCCAGAGTGCTGGGACAACAAGTGTGTGCCACCATGCCCGGTGGTTAATGTTTAAATTTTAAAAATTTATTGCCATTAATTCCCCTCAAAATATTCTTCCTCACTTCAAACACATTTATCCCATCATTCTTGCCACTTCCTGAAGCAATTCTGGAAGTCCTCTTTCATGACTATCTTTGTAAGCTATGATCAAAAGTGTGGTGAATGCAGCTGCTAAGTACCATCCAATGGTACGGCAGGCTCTTAAATATGTTACAGTGTATCCTCATCCACTTTACTCACTGGATCTGGCACCTGAAGACCTCTGGCCCTTCCCTAAAGTCAAAAAGACCGTGAAAGGTCATTGTTTTGAATCAATTCAAGAAATTGAGGCAGCCACAATAGTACAACTGAAGGTATTCATGAAAGAAGACTAGTAGAACTGCTTGAGAAAGTAACAAGAACAATGGGATAAGTGTGTTCAAAGCCAAGGAAGTATTTTGAGGAGATTCATGGCAGCTTGTCTTTTACTACAATACTTGCTGTTTTTTGAGATGAGGTCTCACTATGTAGTGCAGGCTGGCCTTGAACTTGCTTATATAGCCCAGGTTAGCCTCATACTCATCGCAGTCCTCCTGCCTCAGCTTCCTGAGTGCTGAGATTACAGATGTGTGCCCCCATGCCTGACTGCAACACTTTTTTTTTGATACTGGAAATTGAACTCAGGACCTTGCATTTGTGAAGCAGGTGCTGTGCCACTGAGCCATATCCCCAGCCCTACAATACATTTTAAAACATTTAAAATTCACTGTATTTTTTTTATCATACCTTGTGTGTTCTTCCCATTTCATCTATTAGTAGACTGAGTCACAGGAGGCATGAGTACCAATGTCTGCTTTCCTGTCTTGATTGGGATATTCACATTGCCCTTAGCGAGTGAGAAAGGGAAGGTCTTCCAACAGTTACTCTATACTGACAAAAAGAAAGTAGAGCTGAAGTGAATGCCTAGTGCATTTAGTTACAGACAGTCAAGGACCTTCAGGGGAGGGAGGACAACGCGACAGCTTCCTAGAAAAGAAAACAAAGGTCACAGATGTCCAGGTGTGTAGAGAGAAGAGGAGAGTCTTGATAATGGCTTAGATTGTCTTCAGAGGAATTACCATTCTGCCTGAGATCTTTCCTGTCCTTGTCTGCTTCAAAAGAGTTTAAGAGAAAAATTTAAATAACACAGAACTAGTAACATCAATTTTAGCTCCTTCAAATGTCATAAACTTATGCAATCTCAGAAAGCATCAGTTTCCACCTCATGTTTTACCTCTTGATTTCATGTGCAGGGCTGGGGGTGTAGCTAAGTGGTTGAGCACTTGCCTAGCATCCTGAGGCCTTGCTTCACTTCCTCAGGGCCACACACACCCCGCCCCCTCGCCCCTGCCAAAAAAAACAGATGGACCACCCTAAGTATTTCTTTCATTGCCTTCTTGTATCAAATTGTCCTACTGATCTCTTTTGGATTATCTTAATGTTCAAGTGAAACTTCCTGGTTGTGATTATTTCTAGATCATATCACCATTGGATTTGCCAAGAACTAAAAAATCAATAGCACCTTTGTTTAAATTCTGTTAACAAACATATCTGAATAAATTCTGCTAGTGTCCAGTGTGGAGATTCCTCAAAAAACTAAAACTAAAAGTTCCATTTGACCCCGCTAGTCTTCTTGATATCTTTGTGTGAGAATTAAAAGCATCATACTACAGCAATATATGTACACCCATGTTTATAGTGGCACAGTTTGTAATAGCAAAATCTTGGAAACAGCATATATGCCCATCAACCAGTGAATGAATAAAGAAGATGTTGGGTTTTTTTTTTAATATAGTGCTGTTATGGTTTGTGTCTGGATGTCCCCCCTCCCAAAGCCTCATACAGTCACATGGGTGTGCTTCTAGAATTTGTGATTGATTCATGGTCCAATGCTGGGATTGTGGGTGTGGCCTACATACAATATAAGGGACAGAAAGAGTCCTCTCTGTGCTCTTCCATTTTTACTCTTGTCACTTTTGCTGCTTTCTGCTACCCTCTGCCATGTGCCACTCGGCCTTGGAGCCAGCCAAGTATGGACTGAAAACTCGACAAACTGAGCTAAATAATCCTGTCCTTCCTTAACTTTGGGTATTGGGTATTTTGTCTCAGTGAGAAAAAAGTAACTATGACAAGTGGAGTACTACTCAGTCATAAAGGATAAACTTGAGACATTTCTAGGTAAGTACATGCACCTTGAGACCATACTCTTATGTGAAATAAATTAGACACACATGTGTGAATATTGCATTGTTTCTTTGGTGTGAGAAACTGAAAGTATAAATAAGGACCAAAATGCATAATATATATTGGGAAATGGGAAGAAAATATTCAGATGAGAGGGGAAAGGGTGAAAGAAAGGAAGGGACAAGAAAAAAAATAGAAGGAAAAAATGGAAACAAAACTTTTATTAATGAGAAGAGGGGTTGAAAGGAGGGGAGGGGAATGGAAATAAAAGAAGACTCAATGTATCATGTAAGCTGGGCATGGTGGCGCACACCTGTAATCCTAGCACTCAGGAGGCTGAGGCAGGAGGATCGTTACAAGTTTGAGACCAGCCTGGGCTACAAAGTGAGCTCAAGACCAGCCTGAACTGCATAGGGAGACCCTGTCTAAAAAAAAAAAAAAGAAAGAAAGAAAGAAAAGAGCAAGAGATCATGTACAGGTACAAATTCCCTGATGAGTGTTAGCATTGTGTATATCTAAGATGTACCAATTTTTCCAAAAAAAAAAAAAAAAAATTCTGCAAGGGTCATTTTAGATGGTTGCTGAGTTAGCAGAAAACTGAATTAGTACTTGATAATTCATACTTGTTCAGTATATGTTCCAAGAGGCTGGGTTTCTCAGGAAAACCTTGGTCTCTTTGCTTTCTTCTATTCCTGTAAATTGTTTCGAGTGCCATCCATGCGACTCATTTCCTTTTCCCCAGCCTCGCTCTGCTGGCCTGATGCATTCCCTCTCCTTGTTCTTCCAGGCATTTACCTAGGTTGCTCGCGCATCCTAGGGTCAGTTCGTCAGTGCCCGCCTGTCCTCCAGCAATGTCTAGGTCACTGGGTGTCTGAGTTCAGTGTGGATTCTTGGCTGCAGGCTCCCCACACCCATGTGTAACCACTGCCAGCTTTCTCAGGTCCTCTCTTCTCCATTCAAAGAAACGCCATGGTCTCTCAGGCCCACTTCTCAGCCAGTGGAAAAGGATCGCACAGTTTCACGCATCCTTTGCTACTTAACGTCAGTGGAGTTTGTGTGCAACAAAGGGCAGGTGTGACATTTATAGATGTTTGTGCCCCTATACTGATGTTGTGATTGTATCATTTATTAACTAACATACAGGTAAGCAAGGAGTGAGAGGAGAGAATGGTTCTGTGAAAATGAAGGTGAATCCTTTGGGAGGGTAAATGCTTAAAAGGACAAGAAGTTGACCTCTGCTTAGGCAAGACAACAATCAAGCTGGAGGTAGGGGGTCCTGACAGTCTGGAGGGACCCTCCACTTCCTGTTTCATAACCATTGGGGTTCTTTTTTTTTTTTTTTTTTTTTTTTTGAGACAGGGTCTCACTACATAGATCAGGCTGGCCTTGAACTCACTATGTAGCTCAGGCTGGCCTTGAGCTCATGGCAATCTGCCTGCCTCAACCTCCCAGGTGCTGGGATTACAGGTGTATGCCACTGTACCCTGTGGGATTCTTCTCCTTTAGGCACATTCTGGCTGATGCGTTCTGGGTGTTTTGTGCTATAATGGCACAGAACTCTAATCAGCAGAAGAGATCTTCTTGGCCCTACGTGGTGGCTTTCAAAACTTCATTTATTGCTGGGTGTGGTGGCACACACCTATAATCCCAGCAGTCAGAAGGCTGAGGCAGGAAGGTTGCCATGAGTTCGACACCAGCCTGAGCCACATAGTGAGTTCAAGATCAGCCTGAACTACACAGTGAGACTGTATTTAAAAAAAAAAAAAATCATTTATTTGAAGAGAAAAGCAAGCCAGGCGTGGTGGTGCATGCCTATAATCCCAGCACTCGAGAGGCTGAGGCAGGAAGATTGTTGCAAATTCAAGACCCACCTGGGCTAAAAGTGAACTCAAGGCTAGCCTGAACTGCATAGCAAAACCTCGCCTCAAAAAGACAAAAAAAAAAAAAAAGAAAAGAAAGAAAAAAGAAAAGAAAGAAAGAAAGAAACCAGGTATGGTGGCACACACCTGTGATCCCAGCACTCTGGAGGTTGAGACAAGAGTATCACCATGAGTTCAAGGCCAGCCTGAGCTACATAGTGAGATGCTGTCTCAAAAAAACAAAATTACGGGCTGGGAATTTAGCTCAGTGGCACAAGTGCCTGCGTGGCAAGTGTGAGGTCATGAGTTTGATCCCCAGTACCAAAAAAAAACAAAGTAAAATTATTATTATTATGCATGCCAAATGATAGTAGGCTTGGACTTTGGCAGAAGAGGAGTAACAATAAGTCACAATAAACATATCTTTATTACTTGAGTTGTCAGTTGTAGATGCCGTGCATGGATTCTGTTACTGATGGTGAGGACGCCAGTGTTCTGGTCCACTTCCTACCTTTCCCCTTCTCTTCCTAAGTCCTGCAGCAGTGATTTTCTGCATGGATAAGGTGAAGCAAGAAGCCCTCATTTTCTCCCTCCTGCTAAGTGTCTTGAAGTGAGCCTCACGGCCAGTCTTTTGTTTTTCTGCCATCTTTCCAGTCACCCCTGGAGTGTCCCTTAGCAAGAGAGTTGGGCAGCAACATCCCCCTGACTTTTACTCTGACTTGACAACCAACTGAATATGAAATCTTTGGTCACATTCTGTCTCACTGAGAATTTTGTAGGTTATTGCTCCTTTTCCACTACAATTAAACACTAATGTGGAAATTTCACACTCTTGTCCCTCTTTCTAGCAATTTGCTGATCTTTTTACCTAGTTACGTGGAAGGTGTGTCTTGGCTCTGACTGCCTCAAGGCATACAGTGTGCCTTTCAGTGTGGGCCCTAGGCCTCTTGGGATTTAGAAACACCTTGCCCTGTCTTTCCTTGGTAATGGTGGTGGTGGTGGCTATTTTGTACCTGAAATCACCCTGGCTGACCTCAAAATTTGCCATCCTGCCACCTCAGCCTCCCAAGTAGCTGGAGTTACAGGCATGAGCCACTGCGCCCAGATTTTGTGTGATCTTTATTTTTATTTATTTATTTATTTATTGGTACCAGGGATCCCAGTAAAATAGTCTGAGCATAGTGTGCCGTCTCCACTGTTCCTGCCTTAACAGTGCAGCAGCACTGAGTGCATTCCCATTGCCGTTCAGCCAGCACCACCGTCATCATCACAGTTTCATTTTAGAAAATGTAAGCTGCTCACATCCCTCTCCCCAGTCCCTGGCCACCAGCATTCTGCTTTCTGTCTGTATCTGTTTGCCTGCTGTGTGCTTCATATAAGAGGGATCCTTTAAATTTTTTTTTTTTTTTTTTTTTTTTTTTTTTGTACCAGGAATTGAACTCAGGACCTTGCGCTTGCCAGGCAGGTGCTTATGCTACTGAGCTATGTCTCCAGCTATCAGAGGGATCCTATCATAATTGTCACCGTGTATATGACTTACAGCCTAGTGTCCTCAAGGTTCATCTGTGGCCCAGCAAGTGCCAGAATTTCTTTGTTTTTCAGCCGGAGGACTGTTCCAAATGTGCATATGCCACTTTGTTTTACCCACTCATCCAGCAGTGGGTCCTGGGTCCCTCCCCCAGTTTTGTTCTTGTGGGCCCGGTGTGCTGACAGTGCTCTAGCACCCTGCTGTCCCTTCTGTTGGATGTGTCCTCAGAAGTGGACTTGCTGAGCCCTATGATGGTACCCTTTGTAATTTCCTGAGGAGCTGTATGCAGTTTGTGCACCTAAAGGACCGACTGTTTCTTGATGGAGAAGTGGAAACCATGAAGTCCCCAGGGGAGTAGTTTTAAAAACAAATTTTTTTATTTGTTTGTTTTGGTTTGTTTTATTGTTGTTGTTGTTGGGTTTTTTTTTTTTTTTTTTGTCTTTTTGAGACAGGGTCTTGCTATGCAGTTCAGACTGGCCTTGGGTTCACTTTATAGCCCAGGCTGTTCTCAAACTTGCAAACGATTCTCTTGCCTCAACCTCCCAAGTGCTGGGAATACAGGAGTGCACCACCACACCTGGCTTTAAAACCAGTTTTGTGTGAAATTTTAAATTTTGTAGATAATGAAACTCTACAGTCAAATTTCCACTTGCACATAGATGAGTAATGGAGAGTGTATAAAATGTAGAACCCCTCATGAGGGTAAACAGAAAGTGGTTACTAAGGCTCAGCATGGGCATGTGTGAGGGAGTACTCCTACCTTAACACTCCCCCCAAGATCAGAAGGAACGTCCTGGTCACAGCTGCCAGCTTCTTCCCTCCACTTACTGTGAACAAAATAGGAAGCACCTATGACTGGGTGTGCGGGGCACACCTGTAATCCCAAAACTCAGGAGACTGCGGCAGGAGGATTGCCATGAGTTCGAGTCTGGTCTACATAGTGAGGCCCCATTTCCAAAAAAAAAAAAAAAAAAAAAAAGAGCACCCATGGGCCAGGAAAGCACCCATGTGCCAGGAAGCTTCATGGGTCAAATGCACCCATGCACAGGGTTAGACACATGTTTCTTCTTGACTCTTCACTGATGACAGAGGAGATGGATGCTGGGCTCTGTCTACACCAGTGTTCTCAGCGGCAGCGCGTTTGCCCCCTGGGAGATGTTTGGCATTAACTGGGCATTGTGGTTTGTCATTGGTGAGAGGTGCTGCTGGCATCTTGTGCATGGAGACCAGAAACATGCCACAGTGCATAGGACAGCCCAACAGAGTTACCCAGCCCATGTCGCCACTGCCCTGCTGGGAAGCCCTGAAGTCTGTCCTTAGCCTCCCTCTCATGTAAAGCCGCCAACCCAACCAGACCAGGAGCCCCATCCTGCCCGCATGAGCAGGAACCCTTCCGCCTGAATCCACCCGACTTCTACAAGGTCAGAGCCCAGCTGCAGTTGTCACACAGTCCTGCGAGGTACCCTGCCTTCTCCAGCCATCCTCTGACCTCCAGCGGACAAGCCTAACAATCTGGCACTTAGCTGGCCATGGGAAGTGGAACTTGCTGTCTTTCCAGCTTGACTAAAGTACTGCAGAGCCCATGTTGATAGGATTTGATTTGAAATATGAGGGCCCACATAACGCCAGTCAGTACTGATGATGGTGGAATTAGTGGTGAAAACAATCATGACCTACATAGGACCTAGCATGGGCAGGGTCAGCCAAAGTGCTTTCCGTGCTAGTTCTCCCAGCCAACCTTCGCCGCAGTCCCGGGGGAGGCGGAAACAGCAAAAGGAGCGTTTCTCCACAGCGCCCAGCAGACAAATGGCAGAGCTCCAAGTTCTCACTCAACTTGAATGTAGTCAGGTACCTTTGCTGGTGCTGGCGGAAGACATTCTGGCTGTGATACTCGGGGACCAGCAGGGACTCCTCATCACCTCATTGGAGAGGTGGCTCTGCCAGGGCCTTCAGGGTCTAAATTGTCAATCAGAGCCCAGTGTCACATCTGCCCGCTGAGCTGCTACAGGAACAGAGAACCACGCAGGCTTGACCCTGACCCCTGCAGCTGCTCTGCCCTCCCTCTGTCTGCTTCCCTGCAGGTCCACTACATCCTCCAGGAGGTGGTGATGGGCGGAATGGTGCTAGAAACCAATATGAATGAGATCGTGGCCCAGATGGAAGCTCAGAGCCGGTTAGAGAAGTCGGAGGTGAGTCTGGGGTCACGCGCTTGTTCTGCTGAGCAGATGACCCTGGGCAGGAGGGGAGTGCGGGCCCCTTTGGAGGTGGTGTCCGCTCACCTTCTTTCTTCCTAGGGTCCATCAAAGCAGGATGATTCGCAGGTCATCTCTGCTGGTTAAGCAGAGGGCATAAGCTCTGGCTTGGGGAGCTGTGGCTGATGTTTGTGGTTTCTAATTCCTCCTCTGACCGTGGCACACTTCCTGGAGGGACCTGGAGTCTCCTTTCCCATTCCCCAGTGGTTTACAAGTTTGTCTGCTGTGTGAGTCAGATGTCCCAGGCAGCCATTTCTTGTGCCTTTCAACCCTTGGTTGCCAGTTTCCTTACTTCTGGTTAGACTTGTAAAAAGCTAGTATAGACTCATCAGGTCAAGTTTACAAAACCAAGCCCAGCCCACCTTCACGTGGCACTGGGCTGATACAGACACTCTCAGGAAAGTTGGTCCCCTAAGATCTTTCAGTCCCTCAGCCATACCAGGGAGCATTGGTGACGGGTACATG
The DNA here is from genome assembly GCA_004363535.1 of Dasyprocta punctata. Taxonomy (NCBI): domain Eukaryota; kingdom Metazoa; phylum Chordata; class Mammalia; order Rodentia; family Dasyproctidae; genus Dasyprocta; species Dasyprocta punctata. The sequence continues at coordinate 29,193 of RJWM01018533.1, forward strand.
CCTCCACAAGTGCAGGAGCAGAACAAATTACCTCCTAACTGTCAGTGTCTGAAGAGTTTTTTGCTCTGGGTAAAGGAACCAGGTCTTGGGACCCTTCTTTCTGTGAGGACTGGCAGGCTGTTGAGGAAGGTTTTCCAGACCGCAGCTCTCAGGCAGCTTGAGTCCTTTCAGAGAGGCGGGCTGGGGCGCTTCTGGGGATTAGGAGTGAGTCAGAGGCTGGGGGTTTAGGACCACAGGAAACAGACATGCTGGGTGAGGGTGGGATAGAGTCAGTGTCCTGAAAGCAGTCAGTCAGGAAAAAATGATTTCGAGAAAGTCCACCCACTCCTGTCCTCTGTCCACCCTGGAAGTGAACACAGAGGCTGGGCGTGCACCTCTGTATCCAGCCATGTGACATTTCCAAAGCCACCCTTTTCCATCCTGTGTTAGTTGGCAAGCAGTTGCCCTAAAGCTGTGATGTTCCTTTTCCTTTTCAGAATTTCCCCGTGACATTGCACTTGTCTGCAAGATAGTCTCTTGAGGAAAGGGTTTGGTTTTGTTTGGTTTCATGACCAGAAAAGTACCCTTGATACCTCTTCTGACTTGGATAAACCATCTCAGCTTATTTCAACAAGCACGTCCTGGGCATCTTCCATGGGCCACGCACCGTCGGTCGCTGGGACTCTGAAGCTGTGTGACAGACACATGACGCAAGCCCGCCTTTGAGGAGCTTGTAGTCTGACAGGAGTGCGGGCTGTGGACCACGTGCCGAGCCCCACTACCTTAGACATTGTTTTGTTGGCTACATTTGAGGAGCAGTGAGGAAAAATTAAAAGCTGTGTGTGTCTGTTTGGAATTGTTCTCAGTCTCCTTCATGTGTTGCGTGTTTTGTTTGTGAAGCATCAGCAGAAGACGCCGAGAGCGTGCCTCCTACTCACCTCTCGTTTCTCCTCAGGGCGGCCTTTCCGCAGCCCCTGCACGGGCTGTGTCTGCGGTGAAAAACATCAACCTGCCGGAGATCCCGAGGAACATCAACATCGGCGACCTGAACATCAAAGTCCCCAACCTGTCCCAGTTTGTCTGAGTGCGAGGCTTGGGCTAAACGAATCTTTTAGGACAAGTAAAGCCAGGCAAGCCGGAAGCAGAGCCCGTTGACGCCTTAGAAGAGTCAGGCCCCGGCCGGTCCCTCTGTGTGGGAGGAGCGGACCAGGCTGCCGGGCACCCCTGCCCGCTGACAGCGGGGAGTCTGCGCCACACCACCTGCACCTTATCTCTGTCTCGGCGGACCCTGTGGACTGAGCTCGTTCTCTGGCTCCTCTCCTCAACATCAGCGCTCCTGAGGGCCAGGAGGAGGAGCCAGCCCTTCTGCATGTGTAATGGGGCAAGAGTGGTATTCATGAGGCCCACGGTCACTTCCTGGCTGTGCTGGGGCCCTTTTACCCAGAATACTTTTGTATACCCAAGCGCTTTGGTTGCCACCTCCTGCAGAGGACATTTTCCCCTTCCCTGTAGTCCTGGCTCTGTTCTCCCAGGTGTTCGTGTGCAGGAAGAATGCACCACATAAGCCTGGTTCGTACCACCACACTTCTCGTCATGCCAGAGAGGCCCTCCTGGGGAGAAAGGGACCCTGTGTCTGTAGGGTTTAAAAATACATTCTCCTCCTGGGAGCAGAAGCTCAGTTGCTGTGTTGTGAATGAGGAGTCCCCTCACCAGTTGGGAATGTGCTGCCACCGGTCCCGGGTTTGGGGATTGAGAGCCTGAGCAGGGGCCACCACGCAGCTCCTGGACCTTCCAGCACAGCAGCTGCGCCCTCCCTGGGCTGGGCTGGGAGCACATCCAGTTCCTTCAGGGCCCTGTCAGGCTCTGAGACCCGGAAACATTCACATGTGGTGAGACGAATTCTTCCTGTGGCTAATGCGGAGCTCAGACTGCCCCTCGCACTCGGGTCTCTTGCTGTACACTCTCTTGTAGGCCAGGTCTCAGGGATAGGCGCCCGCTGCCTCGCACACTGGCTCCTCAGGCCTCCCGATGTGTGGCAGAGCAGGTGCCATGTGCAGGGGCCACAGAGTGGGCAGTTTTGAGCAGTGCTTCCTGTGGTTTGTGTCCATTGCTCTCTGCAGCCTCTTGTCATTGCCCTTCTAAGTGACCAGTTTCTGGGCAGGTGACAGTAGGCAGTGCATGTGGGAGGAAGGGGAAGGTAAATAGTCCTTGACGCCAGATTCCCTCATTTGGAGGGGCTGATATTTTTGGATTTTTTGAGACAGGATCTCGCTATGTAGTGCAGGCTGGCCTTGAACTCACAGCAACCCTTTTGCCTCAGCCCCTGAGTACTGAGATAATAGTTGTGCATCATGGTTTTTTTTTTTTTTTTTTTTTTTTGGTAGACATTTCAGCCCATTCACAGTTGCTGAAATTGAAGTAGTAATAAAACCAGTAGAAAGAAACCAGTGTTTACTTTGCATCTTCTGTGAGATCCTCTGATGCCTGAAGGCAGACATTCTTAGCCCATTTTGCAGATGAAGATGGCAAACTCAGAAGAGAGTTCAGAAGCAGTGTAACCTGCTCTTGTTGCTCACAAAGCTAAGATTTCCCCTTGTGTTTGAGATGTCGTCTCTCAGTTTTATCTCCTTTTTTATAGATAAGGAAACTGAGACTCAAAGAGATCAAAAATTGATGAAAACAGGGCCGGGGATTTAGCTCAGTGACCTAAGCACCTGCCTGGCAGGTGAGAGGTTGTGAGTTCAATCCTTGGTACCAAATAATAATAATAATTGATGAAAACAGGCCTGGTTTTCTAAGGTAGCTGGTAACCACACCCTAGATTAAGAGGTGAAGGGTCCCCCACATCCCTCCACCTAACTACTGAAGCCCAGAGTTCTGCACTGTAGTTGAGGGTCCCAGAGTGAGAACTGAGTTGCTGTCCCTGTTGTCGTGTGGCTGCACGTGTGCTGTCGCACAGCTGTGACTGGGTTTCCTGAGAGAGTCTTGGTGTGCACCTGGAAGCCAGTGCTCCCCAAAACTATTAACTGGCCCCAAAACCGATGCCTAAAGTGAACATCTAGGCGCTGCCCATCACAGTGCCCCTGAAGGTGGCAGGAAGCTTCAGACTGGCTTTTCATTTGGAGAACTCAGTCCCCCTGGACAAGCCACAGCATTCGTTCTTTACCTACTTGAAATTTCCTGCAAATCCAGGCAGCCTTTTTTTTTTTTTTTTTTTTTTTTTTTTTGCGGCACTGGGGC
>RJWM01018534.1:0-40881 GCA_004363535.1 Dasyprocta punctata
AGTGTTGGCTCCCATCCGCACTGTCACTCCGGAAAGAGTTGGTCTGCAAAATGCTGCTTTTAGCTTTCTGCCTCAGGACAGGGAAACACGGGGATCCTAATGCTCAGCCAATGAAGGTGGACTGTGTTATGCCTGGAGAGCGCCTGGGTGGTTCCCATTAGGGAACAGCACAGACTGATTACACTGGGCTGCAGTTTGTAGTCCTGCGTTACTGCTCCATGCCTGTCCTGGTCCCAGGAGACACAGCTAACAAGATGGGTTCAGCCCTCCCACAGACTCCCTGGTCCTAACACAGAGAAAGGCCTCTTTCTATGGGGCAGAAAGGTGGAACACCTTCCCTTAGCCATCATAAAGTTCAATGTGGCTAGCGCTCCTATAACACAGACAAGTCAACAAGTGAAGATGAGGAAAAATTTTCTTGATTAACTTTTTACATGGCCCACAACCTTCAGAAATGAAGATCCAGGGGAAACTTTATGCTTATATTTGACAAAGAATGGACAGCCATGCAATGTGTTTAGACAAAAAGTTAGGATCTAGTGTAACCAAGTATGGGGGAAATATTGGAGGAAACACAGCAAGGTCTGCCTGTTCAGGTTCTTTGACCTTTGAAGGTTTCAGGAGAGAAAGAGAGGAAAGAGTGACCTTTCAAGATGTTATTCTTTGCTTTGGGGAAGGGGTTCTGGTTTCAGTGACCTCCCTTGAGGAAGAGGAATTCTGGCTTCTATGAAAAGCTTCAGAGGGAGGTTCGAACCAGAAGACAACTAGCTTGCCTTCCTGGTGATTGGCACGTGACTGGTGCGGACTCCAGGAAGAGAAAGATGTGCCCCCTGAGAACCTGCCACGTTGGGTCAGCGAGGTTCAAACCAGGAGAGAGACAACTAGCCTGCCTTCCTGGTGAGTGGTGCGCTACTGGCGCAGACTCCAGGAAGAGAAAGACACGTGCCTCCTGTAAGCCTATCAGCATGCAAGCTAAGAATCAAGGACAGGCTCCCCCGCCCCCCATAAGCAACTTGCTGGTTCAGAGGGCCGGCTAAGGTGTTAGCAACTAAGGTACATGAAGCAACTAAATGCTTGTGTTGTTTGGTTGATTTTGCAGGCCTAGGGCCGGCAGTCTGAACATCTCTTGGGAAGATGACAGTATGCAATGTGGCAGATATGGGGGATTCCCTTCTATCTTGTCTTTGAGGCCCAATATTGTTCTCACTGTTTTGCTTTATTCTGATTAATTTTTTTGGCTTTATTTCATATTCTGTTTTGATTGGTTTTATTGTGTTTTGTTTTTGGTTTAATTTTACTATACCTGATGGAATGGTCAACTATTGTGAAGATAACAAGATATACTACAGTAACTATTGTTTTCCTAGTATCTTGCTTTGAAGCTCTGTACCAATTCTACTGTTTTGTTTTGATTGACTTTGTTCTGTTATGTTTTGTTGGATTTTACTATCTTTAAAATAAAATAAAAATAAATAAAACTTCAGGGGAGAAGGAAAAAGCAATAACTAGAGCAGAAATCAGAAACAGAACTTCTGAGGCCCTTCTTGTGTCCTTCAGATACTTGGCTAGGTGTGGTGGTGCTCAAGGGGTTAAGGCAGAAAGACTGCAAGTTCAAGACCAGTCTGGCTATATAGGGAGTTCATAGCTGGCCTGGATTACATTGTGAGACACTGTTAACAAACAAACAAACAAACAAACAAACAAAAAACCGTGTCAAAGTGCTACTTTGGGCTATTTGTCTAGGCCCCAATATCTCACTCATCAACGCCATGGCCTGTGTATAATTCAACTCCTCCATAATTGTGAAGCATCTACAATGTACCAGAAATCAAGGAGGCTTCTCCAGTCCTATCTATTGGAAAGTTTTTTGCTAGAAGCTCCAGGACTAGAAAGGAGAGAAGAAAAAAGCCGCTGGCAATTTCTCTGCACCCGCCGTCTGTCTCCTCCTGTGAGCAGGAAGGGTCTCCAGGCTATCACCATGCGCAGCTGGATACGCTCAGCACACAAATCACGCCGTACCATCAAGCCACGGTACAAACTACCCGCAGACAGCCTAGCCCTACAGATGCAGGATTCCTCAGGGCCGAAAGGCAGCTGTCTACTCTGGTCAGAGGGACCTCACAGTGACTTACAAGAAAGCATCCAGTTCATGGGGACAAGATCCTTTTCCCTCCCCAGGGCTTCCTGATCTTCATTCCCCTGAGCGTCCCCAGCCCAGATGCAGCAGTGTGGAGCGCCCTCGTGTGGGCCACAGCTGCTCTGCAGCCTTTGCCGAGATCCCAGGTTCCCTTTCCCTCCTGCACCACATAAGTACACATGTTAAATAATAAATGTGTTTAGTTTTTGCTTTCCTGATTCTTATAAGAATGGCTGGAAGTATGTAGTTGGATGCCTTCTCCCAAAGCTGCCCTGCACCTAATATCAGAGCTATACCACCATTACTTTCAAATGACCTCCCTCCAACCTAGATTCCCTTCTTCCTATTAACTCTGAAAATTTCCTCACTTAAAATTCAACATTATGTGAACATCAAAGACTGTCTGTTAGTTATATAACAAGTTTATCCAGCATCTGTCATCTCACTTAGCTGCCATGGGTCAGGAATGCAGGAACATCTTAGCTGGGTGACTGCAGCTTGGGGTGTCAGAAGTCACTGTCAGGATCCTGGTCAGGACAGCTTGTAGAGCTGTCCAGGGGCAGGAGGCCTAAATTTCTTGCCACTGGGGCCTCCCCATAAAGCTGAAAGGGTTGTGGCAAGTGGCTTCCCCAAAAACAGCTCTGGAAAGAAAAAGAATAAGAGAAACAAAAATGGAAATTACAATTCTTTGAAACTTAATCTTGCTGGGTGTGTTGGTACATACCTGTAATTCCACTACTCTAGAAGGCTGAGGCAGGAAGAGTGCAAGTTTGAGCCTAGCCTGGGCAACTTAGCAAGACCCTGTCTCAAAATTTTAAAAAATATATATTAAAGGGGTAATGATGTAGCTCAGTGTCAAACCCCAGTACAAACAAGAAGCAAAAAAAGAGAAAGAACCTTGGTGATGTAACATCACTATAGCCAGTCCTGGTAGAATGTGAGAGGGAGTATGAATTCCATGAGGGACGGGTCGCTGGGGTCCTCCTTAGAGATACTATCATAAAACATTTTTCAAATGTTAGTTATAAAAATATGATCAACCCATGAATCCATCACTCATATAAGAATTAGAATGTCATTTAATAATTTTTATCTTTCTGTCTGTCTGCCTCCGCATTTAAGAATTAACTGCCATCTTCATTTTGTGTTTCTCACTCCCTTGCTTTTTAAAGTTTTGCCACATAGGTGCATAAGTCAAATAAAAAGTTTATTTCCTTTTGCTTTCTTGATCTGCACAGGGCTGGTTGGCTCTGTGCTGCTGGTGTCCCTTCCTCAGCAGTCTAAGCGTGATTCCTCAGTGTCTCTCCTAAGCATCTATAAAACTTCCCTCATCCTGCCATTCTTATTTCTGGTTGACTTTAAAGTATTCTTTATTCATCCACTCCTGTCCGTGGATGCATCCACTCCTTTGCTGGTTGAACAATGATGCTTGTAGCTTTAGTGCACTCCTCCCAGGATGTATATACAGGATGCTCCATATTTACATAAGCACAATGTTATGGTTTATATCCAGATGCCCCCCTAAAGCCTCATATGCTCATAGATGGGGCTCTTAAAAGCTGAGTGGGTCATGGAGTCGCTATAGTTAACTGTGTTGTTGGATGGATCTGAGCAGAGGGGGTCACTGGAGTGTGCTGTGGTAGGGTTTGTCTCCCTCTCTGGCCTGTTACGTGCACTCTCTGCTTTTCAGCTACCATGACACAGGCAGCTTTGCTCCATGCCCAGGCTGCCGACTGTGCAGGCACTGAGACTCTAAAACGTGACCTCAAACAAACTTCTCCCTTAAATGATGAGTCTATGATATTTTGTCTCTGTGCTGAGAAAGTGACAAAGACCCATAGGATGCTGGGTCCCAGAGTGTGCAGACACCCATTTTCACAAGATATCGTCAAGTTGTTTTCTGGGCTTTAGAGTGATGGTACTGATTTACACTCTCAAATGTGACTTGTACAAAACCTGGTTGATCCATATCCTCTCTCTGAGGAAGATGGTGGTGGTGGTTGGGGGAAGGAGGAAGTGGACCCAGGGGACTGGAGGGGACGGATGCTGAGGGTGCAGTGGCTCCCACCCCAGGATCCCAGCTGAGCTCGGTGTTTGTGTCTGGGGAAGTACCTGGCTGGGCCCACCTGAGGAAGGTTCTTTTAGGTTTCATACCTGGTTTTAAACACGGTCCCAACACAGAAGCCTGTTGCACACAGCAGATGCTCGCTGTGGTATCTTTCTTTCCCATTTCCTCCTTCACTGGGGCCACATCTTTTAGAAAATGGAAGGAAATGAAAAGAAACAAACTTCCAAGCAAATTGCAGTGCTCTGATCTCCATGATCATTAACAGAGCATTAATTAATTGCCTACCAGCAGAAAGGAAAAGTTAGTTACCGTGAAAATTTTTAAAAGGAAAAGGGAAACATGAATTTAAATTTTAATTAGGGGCCCTGCACAATGGGAAAAGGAATGAACTGGTTTTCCAGGTGTAATTGTTGATGGTTAAGGCGAGGGCTCCTGGTGCCCGGTGGTCCCTTGCTCCCACTGTCTCTGCCGATCTTCAGCCTGGACCTCACTGGGAAGCAAAGAGGAGGAAGGTAGAAAGAGCAGAGCACCACTCCTGGATTCTGGCCCTCAGCCTTTAGGAAGCTGCTAAGTGCAGGGATTCAGAAACCCAGGACAGCATCCCCTGCTCAAAAAAGACCTTCCTTGCTCATTCCCTGCCGCCCAAAACATCACCACAGGGAGAAGGATAAAGGCAGGGATGCACCCTAGCCCAGACCCTCTCTAGGAATGCAGAACACAGTCTCCAGTCTCAGGGAGCCCAGCACCCCTTCCAGGACTGCCCTGGGTCACACCTCCTTCCCAGGCTGCCCTGCCCCCAATGACAGATCAATATAGAATATATATAAGGTCATCTCATCTCCTGAGCTTTCGGAGGTCAGCTGGGGTTGTGATATAGATTGCAGTGCAGCTCAGCTTCTCCCTCTGCCCACTGTGACCATCTGATGCCCAATGATTGTTCCTAACAAATGTCCTGAAGCCTTATCTCCATCTCAGAGTTTGCTCCTTTAAGATCTCAGCGTGGGAGGCAGATTAAAATTGAACAGTGTGAAAATGCTATGGAACAATTTACATTGCATAGAATTATCAAGTTAAGGCACCTCAAAAGTGTTGAAGGCAGCCCCAGTTTAGCCACCTGACCAAGTATGGGGCCTGGGCTTGTGCGCTGGCAGGGTGGGGCTCACCTCCCCGAGTGCAGCCCCCTTGGTCCCTGCTCAGCTCTGGCTGCTGGAAGTTCTTCATATACTGTTCAGCCTCTGCCAGTGGGTCCATGTGAGTGCCAGGCCTGTGCCAGACTCTGAAGGATGCAGGATACTGCCTCTGCCTTCAGACTCTGTCCCAGCCTTCAGACCAGGCCAGGTCGAGAGTGAGGATGTGAGCAGAGTCCTGGTTCTGCAGTGCCAGCAGTCCTGAGGACACACTGATCCCACACCAAAGCTCTATTCTGTACTCTGGATAATAGAACCATCAGCACACAGTAGGATAGTAACCCACCTGCTTGGACATCCTGCCTCTATAAAAAGATTGATGACTGGTCTCCCCTTCTGGAGCTTTTCTGAGGGCATGACCAGCTTGATGGTGGGTGCCCCTGACAACAGCCTAGGTCCCTGTGCTGGGGACAAATGAAGGTGAGATTGTGTCACTTCCTGTATGGCAGGAAAGACTACTGGTTTACTAGGAATGAAGCAGTGCTTAGGGACTCCTAGGATGATGTCGCTTTGATCAAGCTGGCTCTGGGCCCATTGAGGCTCTGGCTTCAACCACAGGTAGGTGGCACTTTCCTGTCATGTCAGGTTTCTGCCCCTGCCTGGCCAGCCAGGCCCATCAAACACCTAACCCCGTGATGACAGGGAAAGGGAAGCTAAAGGCCACACAAGGATCTTGGACCCCCAACCCTAAATCTTAATTGAGGCCATGGTCACTGCTCCCTGGAGACACTGCCTACCCATCCTCTAGGACACAGAGCGTTGTTTGCTATTTCAAAACATATTTGCTGAACTCTCACGACTTGTGAAATGTGGCCTTGTCTGGGAGACACATCCAGTAGCACCACTCTTTCTTGCCAAGTGTCTGGAGGTGAGAAACAAGGGAAACAGATAAAGGTCAACTCGCTTTCTGTGTGGGCCCAGGGGACCAGCATAGGATGTGGAATGTGAGGGGCAGGGTTTGGACAGGTCATCTTGTCTGCTCTGAGAGGCCAGAGGAAGCTCAAACGAAGTGGCCTCTGCACCGAGATCTGAAGATAAGTGCTATAGCTTATAGTTCAATGTCCCTTCAAAGCCTCATGTTCTCCTGTGTGGGTTTTGAGGTGACTGGGTCGTGATACTGGATTAGTCCACTGATGAGTTCATAGCTGGGTGTGAGACAATAGGTAGAGAGAAGGACAGGATCTTGGCTTGTTCAGGCTACAGCTCCTCCAAACAAAGAAATGCAAAGAAGCAGATAAGATTTCCTTAGTCTTCCTGGACTGTCCTGAGCCCCGCTAGCAGAACAGTTTGTCCTCTGGGTCCTGGCACCCAAAGACTTTTCCTTCCCTGATAGTCCCACCCTCATCCCATAGGGTTTCCCCACTGTCCTGGGGCTGTTCCTTCTAGATAGTCCACACAACTGCTGCCATTGGGACTTAATTCCCTGGGCAGGAGAAGGAGAAAGGGCAGTGCGAGCGACGGTTAAGGGGCTGCCATCTGTCCACACCGGATGACCTATGTCCTAGCCTGGGAAGCCTTCCAGCCCCAAGGCTGCCATCAGCGAACTGAATAAAAGATATTAAATACTCAGTAAGTGCTCCGCAGGCCTGGATGGAAGAAGCCACAGCTGGGACCTGAGTCCAGGGATAGGCTAATGGCTGGGCCTCTACCTCACCCTGGCTAGGGCTGAGCCAAAGACCATAGGGCACAACCAAGAGGAAAATCAATCTGCGTGGACATGTATCCCCTTCGAGACGTCTCGGCAGGGATGATGAGGAAATGCTGTCTCCCGAGCCAAGGCCAGGCCTATATCAAGGCTTAATTTTGTAAAAAGTCTGGGGTGGGGTGGAGAAGGAAGGGATCAATAATTCAGAAAGCAAGTGGAGAAATGGCTATGGCTGATGCTGACTGAGGTTTATGCCTCACTGGACTCAGCCCTGCACCCTGGCCTCCTGGGACAAAGCACAGGTGGCAATGAGGGGAGGCAGAGGCAGCGCACAGCCTGACGACCTGCTCCGTTTCACCTCACACCTGCTCCCCTCAGCCCTGAGGGGTGAGCAGGCAGGTGAGGAGACGCAGGAAGCTGTGCTCACTAGCCAGATGCTCACCTGCCTGCTGCTCGAAGGCTGGAACCCAGGACCTCAAGATGCCACAACACAGGAAGTCCTCACCTCTGCATGGTGCTATTCTCTTCACACTGGTTCCTCTCCTCTCTTCTACCTTCTGGTCCCTCTGATGATCCTGTGAGGCACCTCAAGGATCACCGAGCCTAGAGTAACAAAAAACAAAACAAAACCAAAGACCTGAGTTTAAGCATAGTTTTACCACAACACCAAGTTTGTGTGATCTTGAGCAAGTTCTCTGGGCCTCCAAAGCTTTGCCGCCTCTTCTCCCTGCAAGGCCTTTGCACTGAGCTACATTCTCAACTCTTTTTCTGATTTTTTTGAACAGTCTCACTAAGTCACAAAGTTGTCCAGGCTTGAATTTGTAATCCTGCTTTATCACCCCAGAGTGCTGGGATTATGGGCATGTGATGCTGTGCCCATAGAGGTGTGAGTATCACGATCTGAGCTCACTTCTAGCTCTGATAGTCTCCAGTTTTAAGTCCCAGTTAACCAAAAACAAAATCAAGACTTGGCTGGGCTTGGTGGTGCAGCCAGTTATCCTAACACACGGGAGGCTGAGACAGGAGGATTGCCATGAGTTTGAGGCCAGCCTGGACTACATAGTGTGTCCAGCCCAACCTGAACTACATAGTTAGAACCTGTCTTAAAAAAATTCAAGGCTTGGCCTGTGAATGATATGAATGGGAAAAAGCCTTCTTCCATTTGCCCCACAGGGACCTGCCTCCTACTTTCTGCTTTCCATCCCTCCTTCTTGTTGAGCTCTAGGCCAGAGCCCCAGAGGGAAGTGGCCTCTGCCCTTTTGCATCCTGGAGAGTCATTTGGAAGAGAATCCAGTTTTCTAGCTCTTTCTCTCATCTGGACCCCAAAACAGGAAGCTTACCAGTGTTGAATGAAACCAAGACCAACCTAATTATCAAATGCACTTGTGTTAATAAGTGCCTTTCAGTTCATGCAGGGAGCTACACACTCAGAATAAAAGGGGGAGAAATCCATTTATCTTGAAATGTCTGGGTTCCTACCTGGGCTGAGCCACATGAAGTCATTATGGGTAATTATGGGCTGTCACCCCCGCACAGCACATAGTCCCAATCAGGCACAGATAGGAATGGGGAGGGGGCAAGTGCCCCCTCTGAGGCAGAGAGGTAATCACAAAGGTCAGCTTGCTGTTTTTAGTTCTCTTTCAGCCTGTTTCTTATGAGTGTCCTCACCCTGCTCCACCACACCCAAGATTTTTCTTCCCAAGTTCCCTTTTGTTTAGGGAGACAAGTTGTGCTCTGAGATTCTGTAACTGAATATACTAGAAGCCTTAAAGAGCTTTTCTAATTCTTCCCCCAGCTCACTCTGAGTTGAAGGTTACTTCCACTTGGGTGAAGTATAGAAAAGACAGTGGAAAGTCAGGTTAGACTTGCTGATGGACTAGATGGGGAAGCCCCCTCCTCCACTGTGAGGGGAAAAGAAGAATCTAGAATAACCCAGGGATATTTGGCTTGAGCAGCCAGATGGATGGTGGCACCATTTATTAAGAAGTAGAAAAGGAGAAGGCTATTTCAAAGGGGAGAAATAAAGAATTATGTTTGGCCTTGTTAAATTGAACATGCCCATTACAGACCCAAATATTCAACACTTCAAATATGGACTGTAAGGGGAGGTCAGCACTAGAGAAAGAACTGAGAGTCATGAGAATAGATGGCATAAATCCACGACCTGGCTGAAATGACTGAAGGAGAAAGTATATGGGGAGAGTGACAGGCATGCAGGTCTAAGCCCTGGCCCACGTGTGACTAACTGGACAAATTGAACAGGGGAGGAGCCATTGCAAATTGAAAACAACTGCTGCAGCCAGGTGTGATGGTGCATGCCAGTAATCCCAGCACTTGGGAGACTGAGGCAGGAGGATCTCTTCGAGTTTGAGGCCAGTCTGGGCTACAAAGTAAGTTCAAGGCCAGCCTGAACTGCACAGTGAGACCCCTGTCCCTCCCTCCCTCCCTCTCTCTCTCTCTCACTCACACACACACAAAGAAAAGCAAAAAAAGAAAAGAAAACTGCTACTACTCAAATGATCTGCATCTACCCTGTGAAGAATGGGCTGGATGATGTTATAGCAACCAGAAACAAAAACAGCAAAAGAGGGTCCCTTCTTCCCCAGCCTCTCAGTCCCCCTCTGGTCAAGCCTACTAGCAGAACCTGAAAGGGTGCCAACTACCAAAGCAGAAATATGGCTTTCAAGTTCTCACCTCAGCATCAGGAGACCAATATTCAAACATGAGGTCATGAGTTTGATCCCTGGTATAAAAAAAAAAAAAAAAAAGAAAAGGATGAGTTTGAAGCTGAGAGCCCTACTAGAATAACCAGCACATACACTGAGCTATCTGCGTACCGCCTAAGGCCAGTCTGAGTGTTGGGCTTTTCTCCCAGGCTTACCTCCTGGCCTCTGAGATTAAGTGGCCCAGTAGAGCAAACATTAGGGGAAGCTGCCCAAAAGAAAGCCATAGTAAAAGTGCTTGGGTGATCTGAGCTGATGGAAGGTTGGGAGGAGAGGCCAGAGGGAGGGATGTCCGCATTCCTGCTGAAGAGGAGGAAGGAAATCTTTAAGCTTTCAGCTGGAACCCAGAGTAGAGCTCAGGAACCTAATTCTATGCCTCAAACTTCCTGTGTCCATTCCATCTCTGGTCAGAGAGGAAAAGGACACCTGGAGGCCTTAGGAGAAATAAATACCTTGGTCTTCCTTTTTTGGGGGTGGAGCATAGGCAAGCGCAAGCGGACCCTGAAATCCAGGCCTGCCCTTTATTTCAAACTCCCTTGGGTTAGGTTCTTAATGGATTTTATACTCCATATGGCAGGGTGGGGCACATCACAGATCTGGGAAGGGCGTGGCAGGAAGCACTCCTGCCGCACTGGGTGCAGATTCACCCACTCTTGCCAACTCACCCTTGAGACATTTCCCATGCTCATCACCTGCCAATCAGGGCCACAGCACGGCTGACGTGATTTATAGACTTGCACCTATCTCTCTATTGACAGGACATCCAAACTCAGCCTTTGAAGATCTCCATCTTTCTGAAACTTCCTGTGGAGGCTCTAAGGCTTTGTAATTTGAGCCCCATTCCCAATTTATATACTCACTTTAAGTGCTTATGATCCAGATCTGGAAAAAATACCCTGTTATGGCCTGATCTGGAATCCCATGACCAGATGAGCCCTGAGTTCTTCAGGCCAACCATTACCACACTTAGGACAGAGTCCAAAAGAGTTCTTGACTCCAGGTGAAGGTTCTGGCCGTGCCCTTTGTCATGCATTCCTGCAGTTTAGCTCTCCACCTTCTGCACAGGCTCAGCTGCCTGGTCCCTCTTCCTGGAACTTTCAGTCTGCACTCCACATCTGATATGCTAAAAAAAAAAAAAAAAAAAAAAAAGTAACAGAACCTAAGCTCACCACCAATTTGGACAAAAGCTCTGGTGACTATTTAAATCCAGATGCATTAATCCCTCTGAATATTTCATGCCAGGCATATTAGAACAAGCAACATTATTTATTGAAGGCGGATCACCCATCATGGGTATTAATACATTTTGCTGCCCAGTGTTAGCCAAAGGGAAATTAAATTCAAGGGACAAGGTGGGAGGTTTTTGGCTTCTTAGATTTCCATCCCCCCACACCAGGAAATAAATCTTGCCTAAATGGAAGTTGTGGCCCAGTATTGTTATCCAATCTCACTTTGGCTTCTAACAAAACTTCTGGAAGTCTCCTAGGAGAGCTGCCTACCACCATCCAATTTTTGAGTAAGAGTACCGCTATCATATCCCAGGCACAAATGGGCCAGATTGAGTTGAAACTTTCTTTGGCAGATATTAATTCCTCAATGTCTGGCTCTGCCTTTCTACGGAGGGTGGCAAAGGAGTAAATGGGCAAACTCATGAGGGAGCAAAGGATTTGGTATGAGAGGGAAATTCCCAGCAATGAGTAGCGCTGGTTTTACTTGTTGGCATGATGGGTTCGTCACATGGGTCTCTGGCACTGCTCTTTTTGGTCTGTGCTCTCAAACCATCCTTCAATCAAGGTGTGTGCAGGAAACAAACCAATAGAGTTATTTCAAGCTTCAAGACATTTAACACAGAGAATTAGTTGCCTGCAATATTGTTGGAAGAGTTGGAGGAGTGGACTGTAAGTTAACTCATGGAGCTTTGCAGGATCAACACACCAGAACTCTCTGTCTAACCTTTATGCCCATGCTGATGTTAAAGCAATTAAGAAATAGTGAGGAAAATATATAGTAGTCCCTCAGTATTCATGAGAGATTGGTCCCAGGACCCACTTGAATAAGAATAATGCTCAAGCCTTATACAAAATGGTGTAATTTTTGCATAAAACCTACACACACCTTCCCATATACTTTAAATCACTGTTAGATTACTTTTACTGAATATAATGGAAATACCATGAGAATAGTTGCTGTACTGTGTTATTTAGGGAATAATGAGAAAAACTCTGTACATGTTCAGTAGGGACACTATTTTCCCTCCAATATTTTTGATTTGCAGTTGGTAGAATCCATTGATGCTTTGAACCCACAAAAGCAGAGGACTAACTGTCTTCTGATATTATCATAGTGTTAAACATTTTAGTGGCATTTGAAATTTTTTTTTGTCTTGAATATATGATTCTTGAAGACAACGGTGGGGTGGTTCAAGTAGAAAAAGTGTTCTTGGAGTCTTCTACAGGCCGCATTGCGTCCAGGGCAATTTCCCTTGTGCCTTGTATCCTACCTGGCTACCTGCTTCTCTGTGCTTCTCAAAGCATCCATTCAGTTCCTCCATCTGATCCAGCCTGGTGATGTCATGACTCTTACTACATATGGACATCTTGTTTTCAAAAAATTGCATTCATTCGGGCTGCTCCAGCCCCATGTGGGTGTCCTTGCTTTAGCTCAGTTTCACCAGAATTGACTGCTACCATTAGCATTGATCCTGCCAGGGATGGTGGCACATACCTATAATCCCAGCACTCAGGAGGCTGAGGCAGGAGGATCATTGTGAGTACAAGGCCAGCCTGGGCTACATAATATGTTCAAGGGCAGTCTGAACTACATAGTGAGATCCTGTCCCCAAACAAAACAAAACAACAACAATCCCCCCAAAAACCAAAACAACAATAACAACAAATCCATCCTAAGTATGGTTTTCACTGGGAGGTATAGAGTGCTATTTCACGTTTAAATTTTTTTTCTCAAAATTTGACATTTTCCCTAGTCTCATCCACAACTTTAATTTTTATTCCAATATTTTCTTCCTAAGTTTCCCTTGTTATTCTTTGAGTTAGTTGTTTTAAAAAATAACTTTAAGTATTTGTATAGTATATGTTTCACTTTTAGAAACTTCTTAATTTCACAAGTATTCTTTCATATCCATTTCCCCAAACAGATTGTAAATTCCTTTCTTTATATACTTATTTCCCTAATTCTTACAGTCCCAGCTACTCAGTAGGCCAAGGCAGGAGAATTGCTTGCAACCAGGAATTCAAGACTAGCCAGGGCAACATAGAAGACCCCATCTCAAAAACAAAAAAACGGAACGAAAAATCTCAAATGAGCCTGAGAAAGACTTAAAAGAGAAAGACATGAGAAAGAAGCCTGCTGACTTTCATTACTGCATGCTAAGATCTCAGGTGAGGAACAGTCTACAGAAGAGCAGCAAATCACTGGTATCGAGTGAGCATTCAAAGGTTACTGTCTACCACCCACAGATCCAGGTCCTGGGCTCAGCTAGGGAAATTACAGGCTCTAGGTCCTGTTGACAGAACTGGCCAGGGGCTCTGAGAACTCTGCTCTCTGACTTCCTAGGAAGGGCACAAAGCATTTTCCCCTGGGCACATCCCAGCTGCCCTGGAGGTCCAGACTGCTGATGCCCTCCCCACACGCTGACCCTGCCCACTGGTGTTCTCCCAGTGCTGGAGCCCCAGTGTTGGACTTGGAAGAGACCTTCTTCCAGGAGTGGACAACAGGAGTCTTTCCACCCTGAGGCTCTGTGTCTTCCTCCAATATCCTGCCTCTACAGAAAAGCATTCCTGCCTGACATCTTCATTGTTCTTTCATTGTTTCAACAAACGTTTGTTGAATGACTGCTTCTCTCAGGCAGTATTTTACATGCTAGGACTATAGCAGTGACCAAGTCAGACAGGAGCAGTGCTCTGCTAGAACATTCTAGTGCACTTCACTCTTCCCTTTGTGTGAGCCTAACTCTCCCCACCCTTCAATACTGAATCTTATCTCCTCTTTGCAGTCTTCTAACTTCAGCCTTTAAATAAATACGTAAACATAGTATGCATGAGAAGCTTTGGTATAATTTCCTATTTTATCTTCCCATTAATCCTTTAAGACGAATGCCCTCCTTCTCATTTTATAGAGAGACAAGTAATCCATTAAGAGACCACCGTTACCTGGTAACCAAGGGGCTCTGGTAGGGTTATTTGACTTTATAATATCTCAGCCAAGCTCTCCCTTGGCAAGAATGCCTATGGGATCCTCAGTCTGTTGTGTATCAATGGGACTGGACACATAATTTGTAGGAACCATTACAAAATAAAAATTCAGAGCCCCTGGTTCAAACAGCAGGAAAAAAGAGTCATTAAAGAGTCATTGTGATTCTGTGTAGGACTCAAATGACCTATTTGCACTCAAACTGAACGATATAGAAATGAACAACAAAACTGATAATAGTTCAAAACTAGCCAGTTGTGGTGGAGCATACCTGTAATCTCAACACTTGGGAGGCTGAGGCAGGAGGATTGCTGCTAGTTTGAGACCAGCCTGGATTACATAATGAGTCCAAGGCCAGCCTGAACTACATAGCAAGGCTCTGTCTCAAAAACCAAAACCAAGAAGCCAGGCATGGTGGTGCACACCTGTAATCCCAGCGCTCGGAAGGCTGAGGCAGGAGAATTGTTGTGAGTTTAAGACCAGCCTGGGCTAAAAAGTGAGCTCAAGTCCAGCATGAACTGCATAGCAAGACACTGTCTCAAAAAGCCAAAAAATAAATAAATAAATAAATAAATAAATAAATAAATAAACTAAACCAAACCAAACCAAAATAAAACAGAAACTAAAACAAAAAACCCTCAAATATAGTCTTTTGCTTTCTTCCTCAATTTCTGTCCTGCTTTGTTATAGTATTTATTTGCTATTTGATGCCATCCTAAGTAAAAGTAACATTAGCCTTGAATTTTTTTTGGTTCCAAGGATCAAACTCACAACCTCGCGCTTGCCAGGCAGGCACTTATGCCACTGAGCTAAATACCTAGCCCCTTTTTGGTCTTTTTGAGACAGAGTCTCACTATGCAGTTTAGGCTGGCCTTGAGCTCACTTTGTCGCCCAGGCTGGTTTTGAACTCCCAACGATCCTCCTGCCTCAGCCTCCCGAGTGCTGGGATTATAGGCGTGCGCCCCCACACCTGGCTAGTCTTGAACTATTAATATCAGTTTTGTTGTTCATTTCTATATTGCTCAATTTAAATGCAAACAGGTCATTTGAGTTACACACAGAATCACAAAAGTGACACGATTTATGTTGCGTAGTTTTTTTATCCATCCATGTTTTTTTCTCACCAAAACAGTGGAAATATTTCCCAAAAACTAACTCAGCTGTTCTCAGTTCCCTTCTTGATATGTGCATGTCCCAGCCACACTGATGATCAAAAAAGGACAGAAAAAAAGGGAACTATGGGTTGTCTTGTCTGCCCTGTTTCTTCAGTGCCGTCATTCTCAGCATAAGATTGTGGTGTTTATACATGTGAGTAACTAGAGTAAGGAAAACAATAGTGGCATCCCTTGGTCACTCTTAGAACCCTAGTGCCACTTCTGATTACAACAGAAAGGGCTTGGTGGCTCACGCCTTTAATCCCAGCACTTGGGAGGCTGAGGTAGGTGGAGCGTTGTGAGTTCGAGGCCGGCTTGGGCTACAACGTGAGTGCAAGGTCAGCCTGAGCTACATAGTGCGACCCTGCCTCAAAAAAACTAGGGCTGGGAGTTTGGCTCAACAGCTTAAGCACTTGTCTGGCAGGCGCAAGGCTGTGAGTTCAATCCCCAGTGCTGAAAAAAAAAAACAAAACAAACAAAAAAAAAAACATTGCCTCTGTGGGCTGCCTGTACCCGCCACCACTTTCTATGGAGATCCCTTTTCCATCCTCGTTGCAGTCTGGGAAGTTTATATTTGTAATCCCACGGAAATGTTATTGAAATTCTAGCAAGTTAACCCCAAATCTACTGCTTCTACTGAAAACTGCAGCAAAAATAAAAACACACATGTTTATAATTACAGGGGGTTAATGGGTCCTGAGTCCAGCCCGGACGAAGGTTCATCAGAACACTGGCCACAACCCAGGATCCAAACTGGATTTTATTGATTTGTGAAGAAGGGAGTGGCTAGAGGATGAGTGTCTGTGAGAATGGTGGGAATTACGTAAGTACTGTGAACTGGGCTAGCTAGGAGACTTGAAAGCACCCCTGTAATATGCAGAGAGAAGGATATGCAGGAAGACCAATCTATAACACAACTGAGGTAGCATTTAATGTTTTGGAGCCTGGTGTTTTAGCTCTGATGTGCAAACTTTTCTGCCCTGGTAAGTCATAGCCTCTTACCTTGAGGCTCAACCCAGTTGACAGCCCTGCAGCCATGGCTCTTTCTTCCCACCCAGCTCAACCATACTTTGGGAGTAATGGGGCAGAGAAACAGCCACTGTCACCTAGCTTCAAAGATTATGCATCAGAACCTCAGCTAGGCCTATTTACATTATTTAGCTCCAATTAAAGGGAGAGGGAAATGGCCTAGGCAACTCTGTGTATATCAGTACGTGGAGATAGGGCCAGGTTTAGCCAAAGAGGAGGTGATTGTTCTTTTTTCAAGGAGGGTCTTCCAGGTGGTCCTCCACACCTTACTCCATTCTAGATGTAACACGAGGTGGGGTGCAGGCAGTGCTACCTCAAAATATGGTTCCTTGGAATCTGAGAATACAGCCTAAGCAGGAAGGCCTCTCTGACCTGCTCCCTCTCTTCTGCCCTGAAGATCGCTGTGTGACAGATGAAGGGAAGAAAGCCAAGGAATGCCGAGACGCATCTGAGCAGACAAGCTTGGCCACACACCCACATTTATTATCATTGGCTCTTAGCCTGTGTCCTCCAGTCATGCTTCTTCACAGCTATTCATAAACACACAGTTTTTGCCAGCAGCAGTGGTGCACACCTCCACTCAGATACTCAGGAGTTTGAGGAAGGAGGATCACAAGTTTGAGCCTACCCTAGGCAACTTAATGAGATTTTACATTAAGATAAGAAATTTTTAAAGAGATTGGGGATGTAGCTCAATTGTAGAGCATCCTGATGTTTGTAGATCTTCCCTAATATCTCAAAAAAAATTTTTTTTCCCTAGGTCTCTGGGACTTTGTGTGTGTGTGTGTGTGTGTGTGTGTGTGTGTTGGAACAGGGTCTCACTTTCTAGTTCAACCTGCCCTTGAACTCACTATGTAGCCCATACTGGCCTTGAACTCCCAGTGATTCTCCTGTCTCAGCCTCCCAAGTGGTAGGATTATAAGCATGCACCACCATACTCTATTTGGGGCTTTGTTTATGAAAATTTACATGTCACATAAAACTTTGCTTAAATAAATTTGTGTTTTCCTCTCATTTCTTTCTTTTGCTAAGGGTCTTATTCAAGAATCTGGTAGGAGGTGCATAGAAGACACTACTTTTTCTCCCCTACAATTGTGACCCACACTCTGTGAAGTTAGATGTAAACTTTCAGATGATGGGTAAGTTATGAGTAATTTTTTGTCTAGTAAGGTGCAAACAAATTCTGTCCAGTGGAAAGATGACACCAAAGGACAACAGTATCATTGCCCTACAGAGCATTAACCAAGTCTTATAGCTAAGTCAGCTATCTTTCATCCTCTGGGTAGACATGCAGTATCACAAATCCCTCTTTCACTTGGGAGGCTGAGGCAGGAGGATCATTGTGAGTTTAAGACCAGCCTGGGCTACAAAGTGAGCTCAAGGCCAACCTGAACTGCATAGCGAGACCCTGACTCAAAATGACAAAAAAAATCCCTCTTTCAAATGGCTTTACCATGCTGGCTGTTTCCTCATTAATGAGTCAAATAAATATTCATTGTATATTTACTTGAGCACCATCTGTTAACATTTTGAAAATTATACTTTGAGTTCCTCTCACCTGTAGCTTCCACTTCTTTCAGCCCCCCATTGTAGACAACCACACTGAAGTACAGCTGGGGAGAGACCCAGGAATGCTGGAGGCACAGGGTAGCAGTGTGAATAGAGAGGTCTCCTCTCAGCTTCCTGGGGAAAGGACATCTTCCTGTATGTATCTCACAGCAACCGTGTCAGTCTGGAGTCCTGGAGCCTCCCCGCCCAGGGCCATCTGGCTGCACATTCACAGCCTTATGTGACCCCTGCATCACTGGACAGTCAGGATTGTACTTAGGTTGCTTCCTCTAGCTTTCTGCTTTTCTTTCCTTCCTCATGGCTAAGAGGGTGAAGGGAGATGCTGCCTCCAGAGCAGCTCTTGAAATTATGGAGGAAGGGGCGGTGAAGGATGAAGAAATGAAGACAAGAGTCAAAAAGTTGAGGTTAGGTGGAGCCTCTCTCCTGATGGGAGAAAGGACTGCTCAACAAATACAGCACACTTATACAATCAGCAGAAGGCTGATGTTTACAGAGAATGTTAAGGAGAGGGTAAGATCCACACAGGAAGAACATTTAATTTTCAACAAAGCATCTTGCCTTGGTGGCTACATGGTGAACAGAGAGGAGTTGTCTATACTATCCCAAGGGAGGCCAACTCACTTTGTGCATCAGCTCCCTGAGCTGCGTACACTTCTTATGGGGCCCGGCCAAACTCATGAGAAGCGGTGACCTTGTCCTAGACACCAGAGGTACAGTCAGCGTCACTCCCAGAGGGAGAGGTGAGAGGGAAAATACTTCATCAAATCATTCATATCGACACCCAGTTTTCAGTCTTTAGGGCCAGTTTTCCTATTGGCAAATTCTCCCACATGAATCTCTATACCTAACACAGAATCAATCTCTCTCTCTCTCTCTCTCTCTCTCTCTCTCACACACACACACACACACACACACACACACACACACACCTGTAGCTATACAGGTCCCTCCTGCTCCATTTTTCTCTGTTTCATCTCCCTCTGAGTGTTCTTCCTCCTTTTCTGCTAAATGTATTAGGGAACTTGGAGTCAGAATGAGCATGATATAATGGCAAGGACAGGAAGCCAATTTGTTTTAATATGCTAACGGAACATTGCTGAAATGTATTATTTTGGCATATATTATTTTGAAATGCAAATTACAAGAACTCAGTAAGTATCTCTCTAATCTTCTGGGGTTATAGGACAA
The DNA here is from genome assembly GCA_004363535.1 of Dasyprocta punctata. Classification (NCBI taxonomy): domain Eukaryota; kingdom Metazoa; phylum Chordata; class Mammalia; order Rodentia; family Dasyproctidae; genus Dasyprocta; species Dasyprocta punctata. The sequence continues at coordinate 18,910 of RJWM01018534.1, forward strand.
AGGGGAGAGATTTACTTGAAACTCATTTGCCAGCTCTTTTGAAACAGCAAAACCTCACCCACTCCTCAGCACTGTCTTCCAATCCCATTAAACAGTGTGAAGGCCTCGAGCTCTCTTCCCATTTCTTTCATGGCCAGTGAACCTGTAGGTAACTACCAGCCTGGACACAGGTGTGACCACTCGGCAAGAAAACACCATCGCCATGCTTCCATTCTGCTTTCCTCTCTGTAACACTAACTTGGATCCCAAAAGAGAATGGATCAAGGAAAGTTTTTGAAAAGAAAGGTTGAACTGGTAAACCATCCTTACCTACAAAGTTGATTAGAACTTGTCATTCATACTTCTGTTCTTCACCTCGTAACCCCTGGAACAGCCTTATAGAAATGTTGTTGGCCTGATGTTTTGTTGTCATGTACCTTCTGAGATGTCTGGCTCCTGGTTACAACCCAAAATGGGATTTTCAGGCTTGACTGTAATCAGTTACAGTTCTCCCCACCTTTTCTGGCTTGTAGTTTTTAAGAATAACTCTAGGGTATGCTGGGAATTCAACATGTGTGCTAAGGAGGGAGTTGGCCAGGACCACCTGTCTCTGTTCCAGTGCCCCCAGAATGGGATGCCTTCAGCATTTTAGTCTTGGGTGTGTGATCCCCAAGGTATATAAGGGAGGTCACTTCTCAGTTCCTCATTTGCAGCACAAGTAGGGTGCATGAAAGGAGACTCCATCCAGCCTGAGTGACTTTCTGAGTTTTGAGTCTTGGTGGACTGGTTTATGGTGACTCCTGGGCTTCCATCATCCCTTTCTGCCTGTCTTTGAGTAATTAATCCTCTCCATGTAACTCGTGTGTGTGTGTGTGTGTGTGTGTTCAGCCACGATGACAGCTTCTCTGAGGTCTCAGGAAAATTGCTCTATGTTAGACTTAGCATGACAGCGGGAGCAGCAGCCAACGTCCCAGGCCCCTGCACATCAGGCTCTTCACCTCTGCCCAGAGCTTCTTAATGGGAGTGAGGGGGGCTTTGAAGACTCTTCTATCTACTAACTTGGTAGCCAGGACCTTTTCATTTCTAGCCCTACTCACATGTCCCCAGATTCCGCAGGCCTGAGGTCCTTAACACTGCTAGGACATATTGCTGTGGCTTTTACCAGTGTAAATGTCATCTGGCCTTTCCTGCTTCTTCATGACCCAAGGAGAAGAATTCACCTGGATTTCCTCATGAATGATCAGAGACCATGCACAAGTGGGGAAGTGGTTTCAAAGCAAGAGTTTATTGCTTAGTAAGATGTGGCTTAAAGATAAGACAGGCTGTCACCAGAGTGTGAGCAATGACAAACGAATTCCTTTGTTCTGGTTTCTTTTCTTTTACCATACTTCCTGTTTAGGGGTATCCATGCCTTACACCTGCATATTCATAATTTGTCTCTGCCCTACTTTCAGTTTTGAATTATGCATGTGTTTTCCCATCATTCACCAGTAATGAATGGCATGGATGAGATGCAGTGCATATAGATGAGGCCTTAGCTTACGATAAAGAGAGTAAGTCATCCTCAGGACACCTGGGGCAGTTGGGGTACATGCCTCTTCAGGTAGAAAGTCCCTACTTCTCCTTCATGGTTAGTTTGTGGTCACTTCTCCACTTAGGGTCTCTTATCAATTGGTTGAGGCCATTTCACATCCTGGCTTCATGCCCCACTTCCTGTTAATGGAAAGTACAGCCTGTACCAACTCAATTGTTCTAGACTATGCCCTACTGATCATGTCTGACTACCTGCCTACAATTGGACCCAGGTCTGTGCTGATCCTCCTGACTCTGGACTGCACCCTGTCTATCCCACGTGTGTCTTCGGAACAGGGGCTTCCTCCAGATTTGGCCTCTTACTTACACAATTGCTAAGTAAAGGCTTAACTCTCACTCATGGCCTTTTTGAATCAGTGACTCCAATGTCAGAAGCTCAGTAGGGCTCTCTCTGTCACCCTCTAGCCCACCTGAGCTCCTGACACCTTCTCTTGTACTTTCCATATCCACTAGACCAGGATATACTTAAGCTGCAAAGAACTTTTTCCTGATAATATTTTTTGATGTTTCTTGATGTCAGACTCAGTGTGCTGAGTTCCTGGTTAAGAGAAATTTAACTGGAAAGCCACTAGGCTCAGATGGCCCTGGGCCATTAGGATCCTACACAGGTAAACTGAAATTTTAACCAATTAGAAACCACCACCTAACCTCTAGTAGACGCTTCACTGATCAGAAATTGCCAGCAGACACTAATTAGGAACTTCTCACATTAGCCAATCAAACATTTTCTTTGTCTTGTTTCCTGAACACCTTATAAAAATTTTCCCCTTAACCTCTTTTGGTGGAGCCCAAACTGCTAGTTGTTTGATGCTATATCATTCACAAATCATTCTCTGCTCAAATAAACTTAAAATTTTACTGCACCTAAATGTCTCTTTTAATAACTTTATGTGCATCATCTTGAATAGTAATTATAAAAATTGCCTTTGTTATTGACAGATATGTGCCAGACACATTCCTGATGAATCAGAACTTGCTGAATAATTATATTTAGGAGGGTGAAGAGTGACTACTTTAAGATGTCCCTACTTGCCAAACCTGGTCACTCTTAGTCCCATAAATCATTGGAACCTTATCAGTTTTGAAGCAGGTCATAAAGAGGGGGTGGAATGAAGGCCTGGAGTTGGGGTCCAGAGGGAAAAGCAGGTTGTGCACCTTTTTGGACCCTGAAACCACTCCCGACACCAGGCATGCATCTCCTCTAGTATCCTAAGATCAGCACTCAGAGCTTTTAAAGACTATGTCTATCAAGATAACTGTAGCCTTTGCAGACTATTGCAAAAGTTTATTCCAATCTGATTATTGCCTCAGTGAACCACATTACAGTGAAGTCTTCCAGCAAGATTAGTATAAGCAGATTTACTGAAATTACTGCTAGGAGTCATGGTGGCTGGGAATGGGGGGAAAGAAAAATAAACAGAGACCTCTGTCCTTTTCTTTGTGCTTTCCCTTGCCATTCTGAAACTCCTAGATATTTAAGGGAGAGTGCCTGAAGTCAGGTGTGCCATCCATTGGCAGAGTTTCGGCTGTCACTGCCTGTGTTCTGCCCAGTGCTTCCCCCCTGCTGAATGGTAAACAGACTTCATTACCTGAGGACTTTTGTCTCATTTCCCTAACAGTTTTTGCCCCCTGGGAATAATAATTAAACCAAAAACTGGAGCTGATAGGAAAGTGATTTTACCTCCTTGAGGTCTAGGCAAGGGTTGGGTGTGAATTGACTAATAATTAGGTGCAGCATGGGAAGGTTTTGCCTCTATTGTTACTCAACTCAGGTTCATTTGTTTGTTTTGAGACAGAGACTCACTATGTAATTTGTTCTGCGGCTTGAACTCACAGTCAGCCCAGGCTGGCCTTGAATTTGCTGCGATCCTCCTGCCTCAACCTCCTAAGTGCTGGGATTACATGCATGCGCCACCATGTCTGGATTCAACACAAATTTAATTAAAATCTCAATCTAAAGCTATTTCCCCTTGGAGTCAACTTTCTCTGCTCAGCTTTCTCTATGGTTTTTGATTTCTAAATCTTCCTTTAATGTGCTGTGAGATAAGGAGTTGTCATTAGTTCCTAGTTGGCATTTGTTATCTTCCTCCTCTACCTTAACAAGTGGTGTCACATACCTTCATCTCCTCTAACTCCACCGAGGGAAAGGATGATGAGGCGGAAGCTCAAATGACACAAAGCTGGTCAGAACTCTGATAGGACCTCAGTGAGCTCTACCTAGAGCTCCACAGGCCCTTGGCACTCACCCCTGCCTATCCGAAGTTGCCTACTGAGAACATCTGCATGCCTGGAAAACTAGATGTCTCAAAGAGTTGAAGACCCCAGAGCTGCCTTCAGCCAGTGACAAGAGGGGAGGGCATAAACATGCATTGCCCTTTGTCCCCTGTTGGCTGCCCAGCAGGATGGGGCTCCAGTTGCCCACAGTGATATTTGGCTACCTAGCATCCCCTTGCTGGCTCCCTTCCCTCCCTCCTTGGCTCACTTTCCCATCCCTCACAGGGAGTTCCTGGCATCACCTCCCAGAACACTCTGCACACTCACAATCAGTCTCAAGATCTACTTCAGGGGAACCCAAATTAAGACAAGAAACTTTGGTTTGGGATGCCCTAACTTCTGCCCGTACATGGGCAGCAGTAACGATAGTGTTTGACAAGCTTCCTTGGTGCCCCCAATGGGGCACGGTTAAGGTCTACACAGTGGGCACCAGGGTACAGTGACTTCCCCTCACTAGGAGGTACAACTCTAGTCAGTGGGCACTGGGCAAAGCCCTTTCCCTGCCCTGCTGAGGGGCTGGAGCAGTCCAAGGTCAGATTACCATTATCTGCTTTGTGATGTGTGGGAATCTGAAATTCAGGAGGGAGTGACCCTGGGCCAGTCCACCTCAGTCAAGGGACCAAGGGAAACCATGTGACTTCCTGGGCAGAGGCTCAGGCTCTGAAACCTCCTTAGGCTGGGAATGACAGGGCCATGGTCTTACTCCCCAAGACTTCCATTCTGCAATGGGCACTCATGAGCCCATTGCAAGACTTCCATTCTGCAATGGGCACTCATTGTCTAGGGTGGCATACTCGCCCATACAATGGGGAGTATGCCACCCTAGACACATGAGAATGTGAAAGTATTAAGAAAGCATGAAGTTCTTTAGAAATACGAAAGATTGAAGAGTGAGCAAGACAAAATTTCGCCCTCCTCTGTCAGAGGAGAAGATGGCACCAGGAGAGGGGATCCTCAGGGTCAGAGGAGAAGATGGCAACAGGAGAGGGGATCCTCAGGGTCATATTTCCTTGTTCTCCATCTTGTCTGAAGCAGCCAGAATTAGCAGCAATAAAAATAATCCTGTGTAATAGGACAGAATTGTGAGACAGTTGATGAGATACTTTTACAATGTTTTATTTAGCATGGGTTTACTACACACCATCTACTACATGCCAGGGACTTGCTCAGGTGCTAGGAACACAGTGACAAACAGGAAAGATAAGTCTGGGAGGTTCTGGAAAGGCACGCAGACCATTTCTACCATCACATTTTGCCCTCACAACAACCACGGAAAGTAGATCATCCTCGGAGCCCACTTGCTGATTTATTAGGAAATTGAGGCCCACAGATGAGCAATGACTGTCTGAAGTCATAACCATAATCATAGTGGTGATAGGGACCATGCTCAGGTCCCTCCTGGGCTCTCAGCCATGTCTTTCCACAGAGACAAGTGTCATGCCAGTTGCTGGACTGGCCCGTTAGGACAAGGGAGTCAGCTGGGTCTTAGGAGGTGTTAGGTGGAGTAAGGTAGTCATCGGAGCACCCCAGCCATAGTCCCAAGCAGCAGAGGAAGAAAGAATAGACAACTGAGTTTGGCAGTCTCCAAACCAAATTCGAGACCCCAGAATGCTGGAATGACAAGCATATGCCACCACATCTGGCTGGAACTTTGCTTATTAAAGTCTTAAAATCCAAATTTGTGGTATGTGGGGAGCGGCTGAAGCTGAAAATTAATAACATGTGCAGGGCTGGAGCAAAGTCAACCCTGAGAACACAGAGTAACTGAGGTGAGCCAGGTCAACAAGTTGACAGCCTGACAACGTGGAGCACTGGAGGTGAGTGAGGTGGACAAGTCTAACGAGGGGTTTCACCTGACATCAACCTGCCAAATATGTAAATAAACGCGCTGCAGTTGTTGGGCGGTTCTTTTCTCCACCAAGAGAGGGCTCCACCTGATCTCAGCTTTCTGCATTTTCTCTCTTGCCTTCATTTCTTCACAGGCCTTCCCCCAAGAATTTTTGAGAGCTGCACTTGGCATGGCATTTTGGGCACCTGGACAGGGACTCGGGGTATGGGGAAACTCGTCATATAGCAGATAAGAGAACACCTCTAGTTGTGCACACAGAAGAAAGAGAGGTGTATCGATGTCCTTAATATTGGTCCTATTGATATCATCAATATTAATCCCAATATCAGATGTGAAACATGGGGCAAACAGGTTCTCAATAATGATAGATGTATATAGAAATGGTTGCTGAATCACTGATTCTTGCATTTACCTTCTCTTTGTGGACCTTGATCAGGGAGTGTCTTGATCATTTCAAGCCTGCTGAGATGACCACAGAGGATTTGGCCCAGAGCACTATCTGAAAACTAAGCCCTAAGCAGAAAAGTGACAGTGGAGCAATAGTCCTCCCCACCCCTGATAGAACTTGAATCTTCTAGTCTTTCTCACTCAGACAAGGAAAGGGAAGTGGTGGGCAAAGCAAACTTTTCCCCACTAGAGGAGTGTTTTGCTGTAACTTTCATTTCACAGCTGCCCAAAGTAAAATCAATAACCTTAACTGTACCACAAGTGGCTACTTCCACTTTCCCAGTTCAGAAAAATTTTGCTGTATCACAGGTTGAGAATTCTACCCTTCAAAGAATAGAGTCTTCCTTTCTTCCTCCCTTGCAGCTGGTGCTAAAAGAAGTCAGGGAGTTGGGAGAATCCCTGGAAGGTTTTCAACATGTCTGCCCTATTGCTGAAGTCCAAGATCTCAGTAATCTGGGACAAATTATATGTCTTCATGAAGCTTTACCCTTCAAGACCTTAAAAGAACTAAAACAAGCAACCACTACCTATGGCCCCAAAACCTTGGGTTTTGTAGAGCTCATACAACCACAGGTTATGGCCTGGTTTAAGTCCAGGGGATTATTTATTGTGGAAGGGAATTTTTTTTTAGTTGTGCTTGGATCAGGCCACTTACAGTGCCACTCACAACATGGCCATTACAAAAGACATGTTAACCAGAGAGGGTGCCTTGGCTGCCACAAATAATCAACTTACTTTTGAATTGCAAGCATATGAACAAATTAAAATGCTGCCACAAGGGCTTGGAGGGAACTTCCTTCAAAATGTGAGACATCATTTGATCTGACTTCCATTCACTAGGGTCCTGATGAAACTTTTCAGGATTTTATGGCATGCTTATTGCAGACTAGTGGGAGGATTATCAATAATACAGAGGCTGGCAAGTTAATTGGTAAACAATTGGCATTTGAAAATGCAAATAAGTGGTGTAAAGAGGCTTTCTGAGCACACAAAAAAATGAGTTATCTGAGATGATTCAAATTTGCATTGACCTTGGCCCCTCCTATGTTCAGGGGGCTGCCTTGGCAGCAGCTATCACTCAGCCTATTCATCCACAGCGTAAAAGAAAGAGAAAGAACAAGGTCACTTGTTTCAAATGTGGGGACAAGGAACATTTTGCCCAAAATTGCTCTGCTGCACCTGTAGGGGCAGCACAGCCACTATCTGCCCCTTCAAAGGAAAGCTACCAGTATTCTTAAGATAAAATAAAATATAAAATACATATATTGATAAAAGAATTTTGGTCCTGCCAAATTCTTCTTATAAGAGATCTCTGCTAATTGACATACAAGAAATTCTGACTAGTCTACTTATAATTACAAATTTCTAAAACGGTAAAAACTTATAATTCAATTTGGTGAAAAATATATTTGAGTGCACTCTGATTTGTAAGATTGTCTGTTTGTTTGTTTGTTTATCTGTTTGAACAGCTGATTTTTATTTGAGCTCAATTTTGTCTTTTTTTTTTTTTTTGTACCAGTGATCGAACTCACAACCTCGAGCCTGCCAAGCAGGAACTTACACCATTGAGCTAAATCCCCAGCTGAGCTCAATTTTTTCTTTTCTTTTTCTCTTGTATCTTTGGATCATTTTGTTTATAATTTAATTTGGCTTATAGATTTAAAAATCATGCTTCCTCCTGGTTTGCCAGCTGGTCAAAATGATGTCAAAATTGGTTTTCTCATAAGCCTTCAGAAGTTTGCTAAGGTAACTAAATGGGGACTCTTTAGGCTTGGGGAGTTATTGGTCAGGTCTCCCTTTTGTGAATAAAGGAGCAGCTACCTGGGAAAAATCATATCCCAGTCTTTGTTCATTCATAGGAGACCTCAGTGATCTCCATAGCCTTATAGGAGACACCCCAATAAATGTTATTAAAATATACTGTCATAATATGTTTACATTGGCCATTGTCAAAAGGTTAAGTTTTCTAGAAATGAGGCAATAAACTTTTCTGATTTAAAGATGCTCTGGTACAACACTAAATTAAGAAACAAAAGTTTTCATATGGCTACAATGATTGTTATTAACCTCATGGTATATTAAATGTATTCATGCCTTCAGATGTACAGGTCTTCCAAAATATAAAACAGGTAGTGTTTATGGTGATAGACCTTTTATTTCAGATTCAGACCTCTGACTTTAACAAAAACCTATGTGGTGTATATGCTATGTATATGCCACTATACTTAGATGCCTAGACATTAAGCAGTTCAGACAATGTCACAAATTTCATCAATGACCTCTTATTAAAGATCAACAATTTAGGTAAAAGCTTCTCATGTACTAGATAGAGATATTGACTGAAAAGGTTATTCTGTACCCAGATGAAGAATTTAAGTGTGTTACAAAAATGTCATCATGATTGTCATGCTACAATATTATATATGGCTTTTGACTTCAAATTTGCCGTGTAAGATTATATAACTGTTGACTGTTAACGTTCTTTTGTAGTTGCAAGCAATGGAGGAGCTCTTTGGAGGATTCTGCAGAAGACTTTCCTCATCTCAAACCCTATCCATTCTAAGTAAGCTTACTCATTTAGGCTCAAGTTTCCCAGTCTAAAGATTTCAGGTCCCTGTATTCAGCAATTTAACACTATACAGTCTGTTAACCCATAACAGTAGTCAGTTACCAGTGTAGATTTCAATTGTCAGAAGGTGTTAGTGATTTGAGTTTCTTTTATAGCTAGCATGTTAGTATGGCATTGTTTTATACATCTTTTTTATTTTTTATTTTTTGCATGACCTGGAGGAAGTGTGGGAAACTGAAGTATTGGAGAAGATGTCCACTGGATGTTGCACCTTAAATTTTTTTTTTTTTTTTTTTTTTTTTTTTTTTTTTTTTTTTTTTTTTTTTTTTTTTTTTTTTTTTTTTGCGGCACCGGGGATTGAACTCACAACCTTGCACCTACCAGGGCAGGCGCTTAAGCCACTGTGCCAAACTCCCAGCCCTGGTTTTTTGAGGCAGGGTCACACTGTGTAGCTCAGGCCAGCCTTGTGCTCGCGTTGTATGCACCTTAAATTGTTATTTCTTACTTGGATCTAGGAGATTTCTCCCTAATGGCCTTCATGACTTCCTGCTTGCAGTTCAGCCTCTATCCTACTACCAAATAGACTGTGGGAAGTAGAAACCAGGTCATGCCAGATTCATGTGGATTTTGTAAGACTGAAGAACATAAAATAATATGTTACTATTTCATGTTTTAAAAAAAGCAAGAGTGTTGTGGGTAGAATTGTGTCCCCCCAAAAAGATATTTTCATGTCCTAACCCTTTGTATTTGTGAATATGACCTTACTTTTTAAAAATTTTTTAATTTAAAAATTTGTTTTCAAATCCATTTTATTTCAAAGAGATGGGGGGGTGGGCATGTGGGGCAGGGAAGAGAAACAAGAAGCCAATCCACCCTTCCCATGAGCCAGTAGTGGCCACGCAGGGCCAGGAAGAGAAAGAAGTCAATTTGCTCTTCCTGTGAGCCAGCCGGCACACAGGCTGGGAGACAAGAAGTGCCAAGCCCCTCACCCTCTAAGCAACTGGGTGACTCACAAGCTGAGTTGATAGCAACTGAGGTACAAAAGCAACTTAATTCTTGTATTGTTTCATTGACTTTGCAAGTCTAACACCAGTAGTCTAAGCATCTATTTAGAGGATAACAATATGCAATATAGCAACTATGGGGGATTTCCTTCTGTCATGTTTTTGAAATCCAGTATTGTTTTCACTGTTTTGTTTTGTTCGATTCTATTGTTTTGCTTTCTTCAATATTCTGTTTTGATTGGTTTTGTTCTGTTCCATTTTGATTTTATTATGTCTGGTGGTATGGGCAGCAATTTTGAAGATAACAAGAGGCATTATGATAATCACCATTGATTTCCTATTATCCTGTTTTGAAATCCTGTGTCACTTTCACTGTTTTGTTTTGACTAGCTTTATTCTGTTATATTTTGTTTGGTTTTATTCTCTTTAAAATAAAATTTAAAAAAAATTCAAAGCATGACAATCAGGGGGCAACAATGATACATACAGTGCACATTACCATCCCAAATCAGTCACCCAGAGCACAAGAAATCTACATTCAATTGTCTGAACAACTCCAGCACAAATCTTCTCTTCACAGAACTCACAGAAATCAGCAGTATAACTATCTTAAGTATTTTTATATATGTACACACATATACATACACATACACGTATGTATAGACATATGCTTTTTATTTCAGCTTCTCATACTAGTGAGACACTATGATGTTTACACATGTGTGTCGGATTTATTTTACTCATGAGTATGGTCTCAAGTTGCATCCATTTTCTTACAGAGGTCTGCAGTTTATCCATCTTTATGGCTGAGTAGTACTCCATTGTATAAAAATACCACATTTTTTTAATCCATTCCTCAGTCGGTGGGCATTTAGGTTGTTTCCAAGAAATGGCTATTACAAATTGTGCTGCTATAGATATGGGTGCACACATATCACTGTGGTATGATGTTTTTAATTCTTTTGGGAAGATACACAAAAGGGAAACAGCTGAGTCAAATGGGACCTCTAGTCTTAGTTTTTGAGGAACCTCCACACTGATTTCTACAGTGGTTGCACCAAGCTACACTCCCACCAACAGTGGAGAAGTGTTCCTTTTTCCCCACAGTCCCTCCAGTACTTGTTATTGCTTGATTTCTTGATAATAGGCATTCTTTCTGGGATGAGGTGGAATCTCAGTGTTGTTTTAATTTGCATCTCTCAGATAACCATGCTGAACATTTTTTCACTTATTTATTTGTTGTTTATATTTCTTCATCTAGGAAGATGTGTTGTTGGAGACCACTGTGAAGGGGCTTTGAGCAGGGTTTAAAATTAACTAATTGGGTTTCTGTTTATCTGTGAGCCTGTCCAAGGCCTAGGACCCTTGCCTGGTGATGGGAGCTGATTTATAGTAAGTGAACCTCTATAAATCACTGGTCCTGGCCGAGGCCTGTAGTGGCCAATGAGGCCAGAGATACCTCAAAAGGCAAGATAAGGTCACTGCCGAAGATGCCTGGCTCAGACTCAAGTAAATAGATAGAGACTGCAGCTGCAACCATCACATATCTCACCATAAACGCCATTGTGGAGATAAGACAGTTCTCCTTAATTGGCACAATTGACTACTTGGAGAAGTCTTTCAAGTGACTCCCAAGGTCCTGCTCATTTCCCGTGCTTTCCTCAGTATCCCCTCTCTTTGTCTGCTTTGATAATAAATAAGGGCAAGGAGAGAGGTCTTTGTCTTAGCCCTCACAACAGCTGCAGAGTCAAGAACTCTGCAGGGGCTTTGATCCTCCTGGAGCCCTAAAATCATACCACTTGTCTCATTTATTTAAGCCTTCACCGTGCACTCATTTGGAAGATTGGGGATCTAGGCCGGGTCCCCGATAATGTATTCATCTCAGGTGCCCATTTTTGGATTGGATCTTTTTTTTTTTTTCAGTTTTAGTATGGGAGATTAAACTCACGGCCTCCTGCTTGCCAGGCAGGTGCTGTGCTGCTGCGCTAAATCCCCAGCCTATGGGTTTGGTCTTTAAATCTGAGAGGACTGATTTTTTTGTGTGTGTTCTTTATATGTTCTCCACAGTAATCCTTTGTCTGAGGTACAGATGGCAATCACTTTCTCCCACATTGCGGGTTGTCTCTTTGCTCTGTTGCTGGTTTCTCTTGCTGGGTAAAAGGTTTTCAATAGGGTGAGATCCAGTTGTTGATTCTTTGTGATTGTTCCTATTCATTTGGGGTTTTGTTCCTAGTCTTTGCCTAAACCAATGTCTTCAAGAGTTTTACCTGCTTTATCTTCCAGCAGATTTAATGTTTGTGTTTTAAGATTAAGATCTTTGATCCATTCTGATTTTAGCTTAGTACATGGTGAAAGATATGGGTTCAGTTATAATCTTCAGCATGTGGAAAGCCAGTTTTTTCAGCACCATTTATTAAACAGGCTATCTTTCTTCCAGTGAATCCGTTTGGCACCGTTGTCAAAGATAGGGTGGATAGTGTGTCTGGAGTTGTTTCTGCATCTTCTAATCTGTTCCATTGATCTTCGGGTCTGTTTTTTGGCAAGTACCACACTGTTTTTATCACAGTAGCTTTATAGCATAATTTCAAGTCAGGGATTGTGATGCCCCTGTCTTGTCTTTGTTGCCCAGGATTTCCATTGCTATTCTGGTTCCAGATGAATTTTAGGATTGTTTTCTGTAATTTTGTTGGAATTTTGATTGGAATTGCATTGAATCTATATAACAGCTTTGGAAGTGTAGCCATTTTCACTATATTGGTTCTTGCCACCCAAAAGCATGGCATATCTCTCCATTTTCTAATGTCCTCTTGCATCTCCTTTTTCAGAGTACTGTACTTTTCAATGTAGAGGTCTTTTACATCCTTCATTAGATTGATTCCTAGGTATTTCATATTTTTGGGTGCTATTATGAAAGGCATTGTTTCCTTGATTTCTCTCTCAGTGAGTTTGTTATTCAAGTACAGGAAGGCTACTGATTTTTGAGTGTTCACTTTGTATCCAACCATGCTACTGAATATGCTTATTAAATTTAGTAGTCTTTTGGTGGAGTTTTTGGGGTCTTCTAAGTAGAGTATCATGTCATCTGCAAATAACAATAGTTTAACTTCTTTCTTTCTTATCTTTATTCCTTTTATTTTTTTTCCCTTGTCTAATTGCTCCAGGTAAAGTTTCCAGGACTTCGTTGAATAAGAGTGGTGACATCCTTGTCTTATTTCTGATCTTAGAGAGAAAGCTTCTAGTTTTTGTCCATTTAGTATGATGTTTACTGTTGGTTTGTTGTAGATGACTTTTATCAGATTGAGATGAAGTCCATCTATTCCAATTTTTTGTGGGGTTTTTTATCATGAATGGGGGCTAGACTTTGTCAGAAGTTTTTCTGTATCTACTGAGATGATCGTATGATTTTTTTCCTTGGTTCTGTTAATATGGCATATTATATTTATGGATTTACTTATGTTGAACCATCCCTGCATCCCTGGGATGAATCCCACTTGATCATGCTATATAATCTTCTTGACAACTAGGTGCAATCTGTTTTTTAGTCTCCAGTGTGTTAATTTCTGCTCTGCTCTTTATAATTTCCTCCCTTGTATGAGTTTTTGGCTTAGCCTACTCTTCTTTTTCTAAAAGTTTGAGGTTCAACATTAAGTTGTTTATATGCACTTGCTCTATTTTCCTGATGTATTTACTGCTATAAATTTCCTTCTTAAGATTGCTTTTATTTTGTCCCATAAGTTCTAATATGCTATACTGTCATTATCATTCAACTGTGTAAACTGTCTAATTTCTTCTTTAATTTCATCTGTGACCCATTGGTTGTTCATTAGGGTACGATTTAATTTCCATGTGTTTATGAAGTTTTTGTGGTTTCCTTTGGCATGGATTTCCAGTTTCATTGCACTGTGGTCTAATAGTATGCATGGGACAATTTCAATTCCTTTGCATTTACTTAAGCATGTTCTGTGAGCCAGTATATGATCTATTTTGGAGACTGTCCCACGTGCAACTAAGAAGAATGTGTATTCTGATGTCGTGGGATGGAACACTCTATAGACATCTACTAAGTGCTTCTGTTCAAAAGTTTGATTTAGCTCTAATATTTCATTATTGGTTTTTTGTTTAGTTGACCTGTTTTTTTTTGACAGTGGGGTATTGTGGTCTCCCATTACAACTGTATTAGGATTTATTTGATTTTTCATGTCTGTTAGTATTGTTTTATATAGTTGGGCACACTGGCATTTGTTGCATATATATTTATGTTTGTTATCTCTTCCTCTTGGATTATTCCCTTTTCGAGAATGTAGTGACCTTCTTTATCTCTCTTAGTCAGTCTTGGTTTGAAATCCACTTTGCAGATAGAATAGCTACCCCTGCTTTTTTTCTGGGTTCCTGTCACATGGAATATTGTTTTCCATCCTTTAACTTTCAGTCTATGAATTTCTTTTTGAATTAAATGTGTTTCTTGTATGCAGAATATTGTTGGATCTTGCTTCTTGATCCATTCTGCCAGTCTGTGTTTTTTGACTAGTGAATTAAGACCATTAACATTGATCCTTATAACTGAAATCTATTGAATTATCCTTGTTGTGTTATTTTCTTGTTGTTGGCTTCCCCCTTTTTTACCCCTCCCTGTAATTGTTTGCCTTCCCTGGTAGATTCCTTCTGTTAGTGTTTATGGAGCTGTAGTCCTTATTATCTCTTTCTAGAATCTCTTTCAGAACATTTTGGAGTGCTGGTTTGGTGGTCATAAATTTTCTTAGATGTTCTTTGTCATGGAAATATATTATCTTTCCATCAATTTTGAAAGATAGTTTTGTGGGGTACATCACTCTGGATTAAAAAGTTGTTTTCCTTTAGAACTTGGAGTACTTCAAGCTCTCCTTGACTTGAGAGTTTGTGCTGATAAGTCAGCTGTAATTCTGATGGACTTTCCTTATAAGTGATTTGTTTCTTTTCTCTAACAGCTTTTAAGATTCTATTGTTGTGCTGAATTTCTGGAATCTTGACTTGGATATGCCTGGCTGTAGATTTTTTTGATCATTGCTAATTGGATTTCTATATGCCTCATTTATCTGCATGTCAAATTCTTTTTCTCCACCAGGAAAGTTTTCTGCCATGATATCTGCAAACGTTTTTAAATGCCATTTGTGTTATCTCTTGCTTGTTCATTGACTCCAATCAACCTTAAATTATTCTTCTTTGTCTCATCTGGTAGCTGCTGGATTAATTTCTTATGGTCCCTTGCTAGTTTTGAGAAATCTTTCTTTTCCTGGTTGCTAACTGCAAACCTGTCTTTAATATCAGAGAGCCAGTCCTCACATTAGCCTAATCTGCTTCAAATACTTTCAGTGCAATTTTTATTCCCATGGATAGCTGCTTCAATCTGCTTTATGGATTCCATTTCTTTGCCATGCTGGGCTTCCATAATTTTCTTAAACTCATCTATTTTTTTGTCTGTGGCTTCTCTAACATCTTTAAGCATCGTGTGTATTTTGGTAATCTCTGTGGTTATCTGAGGGATTATTTCTGATTTTATTTTTTCCAGAGCCTCATTCAATTGCTTTGCTGTTTCCACTTCAGAAGGCCTGGTGAGGGACTTTTAGGTTGTCCCACCTCATTGTCCCCTGGATTTGTCTTTGGCGAACTGAGTATCTGGTGTTGCATTTTGTTAAAGTATCTCCTCATTTTATTTTCTCTCTTTTTTGTAGTTTAATTCCTGGGGTGATGCTTGTAAGTTGTCTATGGTGGATTGCTTTATTGTTAGTATTTAGGACCCTTTGGTGATGAACACTTCGCTGAGTCATCTTCCAGGTGTAACTGGTTTTTGGGTTTTGAGTCTGTTGGAAGATCCTACCTCTTCAGTTTGTTGGAAATAAGAAGTTGCTTGTCTGGCCTAGTTCCTGGCTTTTTGGCACTGTGCCACCATATTTTCTGTGATCCTTAGTTAATCTCAGTCATGGAGAATTAGGACCAACAGCTGTTTAGAACAATTATGCCAGTTTTGGCTATAGTGGTACCAATAGCATGAAACACAGCTTAGAAAACAACAAACTGAGCTAACCCTTAATTTGCCACTTTTAACTGTATGAACTAGACTTATGATTATGTAACAAAATGTAAAACAAACCAGATAATTATATGCAATATAAAAGTCTGAATGTGTCAAGTTTTCTCTCAGGGTTAAAATTTAAAATGAATTAAGAAGAAAATAGAGAAGTGGAAGAAGAAAAAGAGATTAGAGGTAAGATTGGAGGACAAGGTGGGATCACACCAACTTGGGGCAACTGGTGCAGAAGACTGAAGGAAAAGAGAGATGGAAGAGATAGAAGAAAAAACAGAACAGAACCACAACTACAAAGAGGCTAGGAACCACATTCACACTCATACAAAAACAATGAAGGAGAAAGAGGAAAGAAAAGAAAAAAGAAAAAGAAAAAGAAAAAGTCTACTTCCAAGATTCTCTCTGGTTTCACTAATAGACAACCTGTGGAGACAGAGTCCCAAATTGTGCCAGTCTATACTAGCAAGCCAGCCGTTGATTTTGGCGGGGAAGTGAATAATCTCAGCATGCCTGTCCTGAGACCAGACACATTGGGCTCCCTGCCATCTGAGCAGTTTCCATGGGTCTGAGCCTATCTGAGAGCTGCTAAATGGAGCCAGCAGCAGTTCTGGGTTCTGAGCTAAGTAGGCCTATCTCTAAGATGACTCTCAGCCAATTGTTATCTCCCATGGGAAGACTGAGTCCTCTGCACTCACTGCCAGCCAGTGCAGTCCTTCACATCTGCTGACCCCTCCACTGCTATATGTCTCTGCAGAGGACTCTGGGGTCACTGGCTGTCACCATGTCCATGCATCCACAGGTTCAAACTGCTCCACTTGCACAATGATTCCCATCTCAGCAAGAAGGTGCCATCTACTACTTCCTTCTTCATTGAAATTTTTCTCTTCACACTCTCTGTAGGCTTCAATTTGGGCTTCAGATACTTCTCGGGTCCAGTGGACCCACTTCCCTCTTTGTCTTCCTCATGATGAATGGCAACTCTCAGAGAGCCTGTTTTCCCTGCTGCTTACTGCTCCACCATCTTGATTCCTAAAATTCAACCTTATTTAGAAATAGGGTCTTCATAGATATAAAGAAGCTGAGATGTTGAGATGATCAACTGGATCAATGTGGATCCTAAATTGGATGACTTGTTTCCTTATAAGAAGGTGGAAATTTAGAACTTTGGTGGACTGGTGCATGCCTGTAATCCCAGTATAGTGTCCAGCAGGTGGATTCTGAAGGGATAGGGGCTCCCCTTTGTAGCAGCCCACCCACTCCTCCAGGTTCATGCTCTCACTCCAGCAAAGAATGGAGAAGTAGGGTGAGGCTGGCTCAAAACTGAAAGCCTCCAGCAGAAAATGGGAAAGTAAAAAGTGAGAATAGTGTGAAGCAAAGGTTTATTTATAATACCCTGAATGTGGGGAAAGCTGTCAGGTAGTATGCTACAAGGCAGGGGGAATTTGACTGTATCTTGCATGGGTCCTTCAAAGGGTACTCACATTTGCCTGTAAACCCAGAACTCAGGAGGCTGAGGCAGAAGGATCATTGGAAGTTTGAGACCAGCCTGGGCTACAAAGTGAGCTCAAGGCCAGCCTGAACTGCACAGTGAGACCCTGTCTCAAAAAAGACAATAAATAAATAAATAAATAAATAAATCATTTTTTAAAAGGGTATTCACATTTATAGGGGTAAGTGGGTCTCCTGAAATAACTGTTTCACTGAATGGTGTAATCTAGGCCAACCAGGGTCTTAGCCTTTGTTTCTGGAGTGAACAAAAATGTTAGGGGGTCTAGGTGCACACAGTAAATGCATGTAGAGTTCAGAAAAGGCAACTTCCTCAAGTACATAGTGCAAAGTAAGTATGTGGTCATTTCTATAACCATCAGCCACCCAAGTCATGATCTATATCCCTGCCTACATCCCCCTACACCTATCCATACACCAACACTCAAGAGTTCGAGGCAAGAAGATTGCCGCAAGTTTGAGGCCACCCTGGGCTACACACTGAGTTCAAGGCAAGCCTCTGTATCAAAAAAACAAAAAACAAGAAGGAATAGAAGGAGGAAGAGGAAGAGGAGGAGGAAGAGGAAAAGAAGGAAGAAATTTAGACACAGAAACACTGAAGAAGACCATGTGACAATAGAGGGCAGAGTTGAAGTAATGCAGTCATAAATTGAGAAACATGAAGGAAGCCAGGTGTGGTGGCTCACACCTGTAATCCCAGCACTCAGGAGGCTGAGGTAGGAGGATCACTGTGAATTTGAGACTAGCCTAGGCTACAAAGTGAGCTCAAGTTCAGCCTGAACTGCATAGAGAGACCCTGTCTCAAAAAAAAAAAAAAAAAAAAAAAAAAAAAAAAAAAAAAAAAAAAAAAAAAAAAAAAAAAAAAAGAAACATGAAGGGTTACCAGCACTACCAGAATCTAGAAAGAAGCAAGGAAGTATTCTATTCCTAGAACCATCAGCGAGAACATGGTTCTGACAACACTTACATTTTGGATTTCAAGCCTCCAGCGTTGTGAAAGAATAAATTTCTATGTTTTTAAGCAACTTAGAAATCCTAGGAAAATAATAGAAAAATATGAATTATAGATGTATGTATGCTTACATTTTGAATACTGAATAATGATCAACTAAACCTCCCTGATTGCGGGGTCGGCTGGAGAACAGTGAGTTCATGCAGCATACAATTGACAGGAACCCCAGGACTCAGAACAATAGATCAGCACACAGATGCACACACACCTTGGAAGGTGAAGTAGTCAGCGAGGCCAGTAACAGGGAAGTATCTGAAGCAGCAGCAAGGAGACAGCAGTTGGACTCTGGAGAACTCTACCAACAGACCAGTCCCAGCCTCCACATCCAGAGACCAGGATCAACCCCATACCCAGCACATCTATGGAATGTAACATGGACATTATCACAGAACTGTAAACACCAGAAGATAGATTCTTGGGATAGCTATAAAGAACCAACTATAGGGCTGGGGATTTAGCTCAGCAGTATAATCACCTGCCTGGCAAGCACAAGGTCATGAGTTCAATCCCCAGTACAGGAAAAGAAAAAAAAAAAAGAAACAACTATATCTGGAGGACATCCCTTTTCCTCTTTGAAAGAGGCCTCAATGCTAGTGGTAGAGCTACACATCATGGGAGGTTGGAAGCCATCAACATAGAACACAAAATAAAAGAAAAAGGGGAAAATGGCAAGACACAGAGGTGGAGTGCAGCCCCAGAACCCCAACCCACCCAGAACAGGCCTGGAACTCAACAAAATGAAGTTGGAAGTCAAACATTGGAACTTTCTGAAATGATAAAAACAAAAGTGAGAAAACAAGTGGAAAAGGCTAGAGAGAAAATGATCTCAGGTTCAAAAAGAAATGATGCCTGAAATCAAAGATATTAGAGAAGACACAAATAAAAGAATAGATGAGCTTAGAAAAAGATGGAAGCCAAAAAATGCCCAACATAGAAGAGAAATGGATTCTATGAAACAGATCCAAACAGAGATCCAAAGATTAAAACCTCCATTGAAAGTATGTGCAACAGATTGAACAAAGGAAAGAACAGAATTTCAGGTCTTGAAGACAGTGATCATGAAAAGAAAGATATCTTAAAAGTAGCAAGTAACCATGAGAAATCAATCCAATAGCTACAAGATGAAGCAAAGAAGAATAACACAAGATTGACTGGGGTCAATAAGAAAGCAGAGGACAGCACAAATGCCATAACAATCACAAATACAAATGCACTTAATATGGGAGCACCCAACTATATAAGACAGTTATTGGTAGACATGGAAAATCAAATAAGCAATAACACAATTGTAATGGGAGACCAAATACCCCATTGTCACAAGGAAGCAGATCAACTAGACAGAAAATCAACAAAAATATATCAAAGTTGAACCAAACCTGTGAACAAATGGACCTAATAGGAAGAAACTACACCTTGAGGCCCTGCCACCATCAGCGGAGTACTGGAGGACCAATGTCCCATGCATCTCCACCACCTCCATGAACCCCAGATCAGAGGAACCCAGGTGCCTAGTCCAGTCCACTACACAGAGGGACTGGCAGTGAGTGTATGAAGCACCTGGGATGCAGCAATGGGCTGATTCAGAGGAACACAGGAAAATGTCAAGACATAGGGGCAAAATACAATCTCAGACCTTAAGCCCACACAGAACAAGTTTAGGAGAAAGACATAGTAGAAACTAGAAGTTGTACATCTGCAATTTCTGAAAAGATAACAACTGAAATAAAGAAGCAACTTAGTTCTTCTATTGTTTGGTTAATTTTACATGCCTATGTCTGATGGTCTGGACAGCTGTTTTGAAGGTAACAAGAGGCATTATGGTCACCGTTGTTAATTTTCTATTATCTTGTTTTGAAGTCCTGTATTGTTTTCATTGCTTTGTTTGGTTTGGTTTTATTTTGTTTTACTAAATTTTATGTCTGATGGCATGGGTAGTTATTTTGAAGATAGCAAGATATATTATGGTAGCCATTGTATATTTCCCATTATCTTGTTTTGAAGTCCAGTATCACTTTCATTGTTTGGCTTTGACTGGCTTTATTCTGTCTTACTTTGTTTACTTTTTCTCTCTTTAAAATAAAATAATAAATAAATAAGTAAATAAATAAATACACTGTGGGTGGTCTGGGCAGGCCACTGCTGGAATGACTGGGGAACTCAGCTCCACTTCACATGAGCCTGCTGGAGAACAACTCATCCAGGGGTGTTCTCAAGGTCTTGGGAGAGGCACAAATGAATAAGAAAAAATAGTCAAGGGGCCTTAGTGCCTAGGCTTGGAGCTGGCACAATATCACTTCTGCTTCAACCTGTTGTCCAAAATTTGGTCCAAAGCCAGTTCAGATCTAAAGGAGAGTAAACAAAATCAACTTCTGTAGTGCCTGAGACTGAAAAAGACACATTGCAAAGGGTATAGAAGCAGAAAGGAGTGAAGAATTAGAGTCATTTCTGGTAGCAATGCTTATATTATATTCTTTAACACCCAGGGTTGTTTGAAAATATGGTAAATTCCAGGCTGAAGCTGAAAGGAAACAGAAAATTAAACTGGGTCTTTTTATCTTGCCTGAAATCAAGGTAGCTCTTGAAGACTTTCAACTTTCAGGGTGATACAGAAGGACATAGTAGTCATCTTGCAAGGGCTCCTATTAGCCAAAGCTGGGAAAATGTGAGCATTGAAAACAGTAATCATAGCAGTGAATTATTATACATCAAACATAGAAACTCTAAGAATTTGTAATTGTACTTAAAAAGAAACTACATCACTTTGGGATGTTGGTGGAACACCAATTTATTTTTCTAAAAACTGATAAATAAGAAGAAAAAAATCAATTAAGCATTTATCCTGTTGTTTCTGATGACATTTATTCTCCCTGCATTTGTGACTTGCCCAGAGTATAGGTAAGTGAACTTCACAGTGAAGGGATAAAAAAACCCTTTGGCAGCAAGATGCCAACCTTTGGCAGGCAGAAACAAACGCCCAGAGGAACAGAGAAACATCAACAATGTGTGCTACATGAACCAGTCTGCAGACCTAACCACTAGTTTGCAGCAAATTAAAATATACCACAAGAATACAACTGGCAAATTTATTTATTTATTTATTTTTATTTTTTATTTTTTAATATTTTATTAATAATAAAAGACAAGACAGAAGAGAATCCCCCATATTTGCTGCATTGCCTGTTATAAAGAGATGCTTGGGTTGCTGCCCAGAGGCCTGGCCAAATCTACAAAACAAAAGTTGGTTGATGTTCCTTGGTTGCTATTAATCCAGCCAGACCTCCGAAACAGCAGGTTGCTTACGGGGTGTGTGTGTGTGTGGGGGGTGGTTAGTGTTTGTCCCGGATTCCAAGCCCGCGCGCCGGTGCCGTGCGGGCCAGGCGGGGGTCCTGGAGGGGCCCTACTCGTTCTCCTCCAAGGTCCTGATATCAAGACCCCAGAGGGCAGTCCATATTGCTTCCTGATCCATGCCTGCGCAGCGCGGGTCGGGCGGGGGTCCCGGAGGGGCCCTGCTCGTTCTCCTCCAAGGTCCTGGGATCAGGACCTCAGAGGGCAGTCCATATTGCTTCCTGATCCGTGCCTGCGCCTCGCGGGCCGGGCGGGGGTCCCGCTAGGGATCCTACTTGTTCTCCTCCAAGGTCCTGATATCAGGACCCCAGAGGGCAGTCCATATTGCTTCCT
>RJWM01018535.1:0-40833 GCA_004363535.1 Dasyprocta punctata
TATCATTTCAGAAAGTCCCTTTGTATGACTCCCACTGTCTTCCATTTCAGTATCTCTTGGGTTTGTTCTTTGTGGGCTGGGGGACTGAGACTGCCTCTTGGTCTTTCATTTTGTCATTTTCTTCTGGAATCTATGTACCTCTGTGTCCTGCGTGGCTGGCCAGCGTTCCCCTGAGGTTCACGCTGATTCTTGCGGCATGCAGGATCACGGGACCCAGTAGGCTGGGTCCCGTGCGCAGAAGGAAGGGCAGCCTCCTGGGTCGTGCAGGTGGAGTCTCCTCCTTTACTGGGTGGGGGCCAAGGCCTCCCGGTCCCAGGGAGCTGTGCTAGGCACCGCGCGTGACGCGGACCCGACCCTGGTTCTGTCCACAAGCTCGGCCCAACAGCTATGCCTGCAGGGCAGGCCGGGGCAGGTCCCAGGCCTACAGTGCCGGGAGCAACCCTGCTGGGTGGCGCGGTCTGCACAGGAGCTCTGGGATGGCACACGCTCGAGCTGAGCCGCGCGGCTGAAGAATGGAGCTGCTGTGCGCTCTGCACTCTGGTGGGGGGGCCCAAGCTCTCCAGTCCCCTGCAGCTATGTTGCTCAGTTCCCGGTGAGCAGCTCTGGGGTCCTGGGCTGATTTGGGCTGAGCTGCGTACCTCTGTGTCCTGCGCAGCTGGCCGGTGTTCCCCTGAGGTTCGCGCTGATTCTTGTGGCATGCAGGATTGCGGGATCCAGTAGGCTGGGTCCCGTGTGCAGCAAGGAAGGGCAGCCTCCCGGGGCGTGCAGGTGGAGTCTCCTCCTTTACTGGGTGGGGGCCAAAGCCTCCCGGTCCCAGGGAGCTGTGCTGGGCACCGTGCGTGACGCGGACCCAACCCTGGTTCTCTATCAAGAAATATTGCCTTGAGACTTTTATAATAAATGGACACGATTTGAGTCCATACTCATAAGTGAAATAAATCAAACCCACATGTTTAAATACCACATTCTCTCCCTAGTGTAAGAAACTTAAACAGTATATATGATCCAAAATCTACAGTAAATACTGTGTAAGGGTAAGAATCTGCTCAAGGAGCAAAAGTAATTGGGAAGGGGAAAAGGAGGAAAAAAGAAAGGGAAAAGGAAAAAGATGTAAATCTGTATATATGTATATGTAAGATAGCTAAAATGACTATACTGCTGAATGTGTTAGTTATTGAGAAAGAATGGTTAATACTCATGTGATTAGATCAATTTTACCTGTCTATATCTGTTAATCTAAACAACCATGTTGATGGTAAAGTTATGCAATATTGCAACCATTTTCAAGGTCGTATTGTCTTATTTTATAAACCCATAATGTTACTCTGTTGGATTTGCTGTTTTCATTTGTCTCTTTTGTTTTTTGTCTTTCTTTTCTGTGCCTTTTTTCTCTTAAATTAAACAAAGAAATAAACAAATAAACAAATGCTAGATTCAGCCACCTCCACGGCTGCATGAGGCTTGAGGGGCCACCTAGACACAAGCCATAACAGACCACTTTAGTATAAGTTCTTTTATGTTGTGTTAGGACTGTATAAATCCTCCCTCTAGTATGTAGGCTACTAGCTATATGCCTCAACCTCTTATCTTCTTGTTTTTAGAAATATGAACTAAACAACCTTGTATTTTTTATAAATTAACCAATTTGTGTTATTTAGGTATAGCAAAAATTAAAGCACAAAGAAAAAACTTTAAAAAGTAACCGTGTGTTATTTTAGTTATTTTTTAAATACGTATATAAAATTATATTAATTTAGAAAGTGATCATTAAGCATAGCTTTTAAATAAAGACTTGTACATGATTTTATAAGATGCTGAGTAGTATACTCTATTAAAGTTTTATTTAAATTTATGCTCCTTTGTTAGTTCCTTTCTTGTTATGATTGTGTTTATTATTATAACACGTGGGAGTGTTTTTACTTTTTTGGTCTTGAAGAAAAAATTTTTCTCATGGTTTTCTATGAGTAAATATTTTATGACTTTTTATCACATTAAGATTTTTATATATTAGATGTGTATATTTTTATATAAAAAACCTAGTTTGTGATAATCATAATATAAGCTATACAATAAAGAGATAGTTTAATATATAGTTTTATTTATAAAATTGTATAATTATCTTGTGTGAAGATTAAAACAGTAAAAAATGAAAAGTAAATCCTTGGCCTTTATAGGGTATAAAGTATTATAAACAATCTAAATCACAACTAGTAATTGTTAGGATGCTCTTTTATTGCTTTTGAGTAGTGGTTTTTTGGAACAATATTTAGGTTTAGGCACCATTTAAATGCCAATTACTTTGGTGACATAGTTTATGTAATCAGAAATAACATTTATCTCATTGTGAAACAAATATTTTAAATGTAGATAGTTACCTGAAACTTTTTAAAGCCTTAAGAGACTTTGAAATATAGTGTGCTATATAAAACCAACAAACAGCAAAAAAAGTGTATTTATAGTTTGTTTTAGGTAACCTGACTCTTTATTATAGAAGAGTAAAGGTGATCTATTTAAATATCTGCTACATGATTAGCTGGCAGATGCCTGTACAATGTCTCAGAATACTTGTATTTGGTTATTTATCATTTCTTTACATAATAACTGTTGAATAAAGGAGAGAAAAATAGCTCTAGCCTAAGAAGATTAAACATTGTAGATTATTCTATTATTTTAGGTTTTTTGTGGCAAATGATGCGTCATTTCTTTATTTGAAACAGGGAGATATAAAATCTAAAAAGAACCTGTAGGTCTTGGAGTTATATAATTTATCATTACTGAAGTGAAGAACTGAGTCCAAAGATAGTAAAAGTACACTGGGTGAATAAAACAAAAAAGAAGCAAGAACAAGAGCACAAAAGAAGAAAATTTTATAAACACAGCATTTTCTCCCAAGCTATTAGTTAAACTTTAAACAAAATTTAAAATGTATAAATATCAGAAAAATGGCTTAGTGACCACAGATTATGATATTGAAGCTATATTTTAAATATTTTCATTGTAAGGTAAATAAGATTCTGTAAAGTTCCTATTGTGAGATGTTTCTTAGCCATGAAATACTACCTCAAATCTAGAGGTGGCAAAGGAAATCTTTACTTTTTTATCTTTCTTTTAACATTAAATTAAAAAATGTTTCTAGACTCTATACTTAATAAAAATCTTTTGTCTCTACCGAGACACTGAAATTTACTATCTAATTTTATTTTAGGTTAGTAAAAGCAGTATCAAATTTTTTCAAAAGTTTGAGGATGTATGTATGTATCTTACGCTTTTTGGCCAATATGCCTTGCGTTTTTAAAACTGTCTGCTATTTTAGGATTAGCTATTATGCGGTGGTAGTCCCCTTTAAATGAATAGACTCTCATTTCTCCAAGCTCAGGCTCAAACAGCTCAAGCAGCCTTGCCGCTTGAAAGTGGTTTTCTTTGTTATCACTGTAACAAATGGTTTTAATTGCTGGGTTGACTCTTATGGTGGAAATCATAGTTTTAGAACTGAATTGGCCTTTTTCTCTCTTAACATTAGAAAGTGTAAAATTTCATTTTGAGTAGGATTATAAAATTTCTGAATTTTAATAAAGTATCTGGGAGGCATTTGGATTTGGTATCTGTCATTCTATGGCTCTCTGTGATTTATGAAATCTAAGAAAGATTAATTTGGTCCCTGTCTGACATTAACAAAGGATTCTGATGTGGGATTTTTGTCAGTCAGGGTGTTGTCCGTTTAAGCCTTTAAGGATAATTGGGAGCATTGCCAGGATAACTGGGCTGGCACCTGTGCCCATTAATCAGGTTGGCATAATGGTTTTGTCTCCTCCACAGCCACTGGAGAAGAAGTGAGGGAGGTAGAAAAGGTTTATTGTCCTCATTACTGTCAAAGTGGGATATCGATCCTACTGAGGAGATATGCTCAGTGGAAGCAGTCAGGGATGGCTCACAATAAGTTAGTTTTGGTTTCAATGTAGCCACCTCTGGAGCAGCTGTAGCAGGGCAAAATGAAAAAGTAGGCTGTGAAATGGGAGAATGAGCTCGCTCAGGATTCCCTATTTCTACCTGACACAAAGGAAACAAGGTGGTCCTCTTGATGTTCCAGGTGGTAATTACATGAAGGCCCTCAAGCTCTGCTTGTGAAAATCTGTGTTTTAAAGTCTATCCAGTTTGTTCTCATTAGTCAATATCTAATGTGGGTGCCTCCAGAAACCAAGAGGTAAATTTGAAATAGTTTAAAAGACTCTGTAACTCTCATGGTATTACAGTTACATGAAAACCTCAGAGCATTTTTTGTAATGTTTTAAAGCAAAATTGTTTTTTCTCCCAGGCCAAAATTTGAGCCATCATTAAGAACACAGATACCCTGTCCAGCAGGGTATTTACACATACATGGAATTCCCTGAATCTATTCACCTACTTCATGCTCATGTCAAAGATCACATCAGGGTCACCAAATGTAATTAGCCAATTATAAATATTGGGACTGATCTCTGATGACTCATGTCACATTGACTAAAGATGACTCTTAATATGAGGAGAGGGCTGATTCCACTCTATTCATTAAAGGAATATTCTACCTTAAGCACATGAAGAGAACAAATGCTCTCTTTAGAGAAATACAAAAGATATCTTGAGAAAAGTACATGTTACACTTGAGCTGATAGCATTGCAAACTGGGATGTTAGGCTGCTGTAGACAGGCTTGGGAACACTTAGGAACAGCACAGAAAACGTGCTAACATCAAGGGACTGCAAGGCTATGGCTTCTCTCCAAGTCATGCCACACTGCATCTGCAGAGCACCTAGCTAACCTGTTAGGATGGTCACATTCACAGCCTAGATGCAAAGTGCTTCATTTATGCATTTTCAGTGCTACTCTCACATTTCTTCAATCTTCTTTTTCAGAATACTGTAGTTTTCAGTGTAGAGGTCTTCTGCTTCATTTGTTAGTCTCATTGCTAGTTCTTTCTTTCTTTTTTTTTTGGATACTGTTGTGGAAAATATTTTTTCTCTCATTGCGTTTGTTATTGGTGTACAGGAAGGTTATTGATTCTTGAGTATTGATTTTGTTTCCAGCTATGTTACTGAATTCAGTTATTAAATTTAGAAGTATTTTGGTGGAGGTTTTGATGTCTTTTATGGAGAGTATCATGTCATCTGTGAATAATGATAATTTAACTTCTTCCTTCCCTATCTTTTTTCTTTTTACTTTTTTTCTTGTCTAATTATTCTCGCTAAATTTCCCAGAAATATAAGAATAAGAGTAGTGACAATGGGAATCCTTGTCTTGCTTCTGAATTTATAGTAAAAGTTTTCAGGTTTTGTCCATTTAGTATGATGTTCACTGTCAGTTTGTCATAGATGGTTTTTATCAGATTGAGGTAAAGGCTATCTATTCCAATTTTCCACAGAGTTTTCATCACGAATGTGTATTGTACATTGTCAAAAGCTTTTTCTGCATCTGTTGAGTTGATAATGTGGTGTTGGTCTTTGCTCTGTTAATATGGTGTAGTGCATTTACTGATTTACATATATTCAACCACCCCTGCATCCCTGGGATGAGTCCTACTTGGTCATGGTGCATTATATTCTTGATGGCTTTCTATATTTTGTTTGCCAGTATGTGATTTAGTATTTTTGCAACTATGTTTGGCCTATAGTTCTCTTTCTCAGTTGGGTCATTCTCTGATTTTGGCTTCAGGGTAATGCTTGCTTTCAGGAGTGTATTTGGGAATATTGTTTCCCTTTCAATTTCATTAAAGAGTTTGAGAAGTAGTGGTGTATGATCTCTAAATTTCTTGCAAAACTCAACAGTGAATCCATCATGGCCCAAGCTTTTCTTCAAAGATAGGTTTTTCATTACATCTTCTAAAATTTCACTGATTAACATTGGTTTATTTAGCACTTTTACATCTTCTTGATTCAGCTTTGGTAGTTCATATGTATCTAAGAATCTGTCAATTTCTTCTGAATTTTTCATGTGATTAGAATATAAGGTCTTGATGTAGGTATAGAAGGTCGTCTGAATTTCTGCAGGGTCTATTGTGATTTTACTTTTCTCATTGCTAATTGCAATAATATGAGTCCTTCTTTCCTTTTTTGATACAGTTGGCTAAGAGTCTGTTGAATTCATTTAATCTTTCAAAGAACCAACTCTTTAATTCATTGGTTCTTTGCATTGCTTTCTTAGTCTCCATTGCATTAATTTATGCTCTGATCTTTATAATTTCCTCCATGTTATGAACTTTGGAGTTTCCTGCTCTTTTTTTTTCTAAAAGCTTGAGGTTCAACATTAGTTTGTTTATTTGAGCTTGTTCTCTTTTCCTGATATGGATAGTCATTGCTACAAATTTCCCTTATAGGACTGCTTTCACTCCATCCCATAAATTCCAATATGCTACATTGTCATCATCATTTAATTATAGAAACTGTGTGATTTCTTCATGAATTTCATCTGTGATCCATTGGTTATTCAGGAGGGCATCATTTAATTTCCAAATGTTTATGAATCTTGTGATTTCTTTTGCCACTGATTTCTAATTCATTGCATTATGCCTGATAATATACATGGGATAATTTCAGTTCCTCTGCATTTACATAATCATGTTCTTTGAGCTAGTATGTGGTCTATTTTGGAGAAAACCCCATGGAGAGCTGAGAAGAATGTGTGTTTTGATGTTGTAGTGTGGAACACTCTGTAGACATCTACTAAGATCATTTGTTCAAATTTTGGTTGGTCCTAATATTTCATTATTGATTTTTTGTCCAGTTGATCTGTCTATTTTTGACAGTGCAGTATTGAGATCCCCCAATGTATTGTATTAGTGCTTATTTGGTTTTACATGCCCATTATTTGTTTTAAATAGTTGGGCATGTTCATATTTATTGCATATGTATTTATTATTATCACTTCCTCTTGTACTGTTTACTTTAAAATGATGTAGATAACTTCTTTGTCTCTCCTAATAAGTCTTGTGTTGAAATTCACCTTTTCTTCAAATAGAGTAGCTACCCCTGATTTTTTCTGGATTCTTACCACATGAGTATTGTTTTACATTCTTTGACTTTCAGTCTATGAGGTTTTTTAAAATTAAATGTTTTTCTTGTATGCAGCATATTGTTAGATCTTGCTTCTTGATTCACTCTGCCAGTCTGTTTCTTTTGATTGGTGAATTGAGGCCATTAACATTTATGGTTACAACTGGTATGTATTGACTTATCCTTGTTACGGTATTTTCCTGTTGTTGGTGCCCTTTTGTTCCCCTCTGTTTAATTGTTTGCCATTACTTCTGGATTAATTTTATTGGGCTTCATGGAAATATAGTCTTTGTTCTCTCTTTCTAGAATGCTCTTTGGAATGTTTTGGAATGGTTTGGTATTCATGAATTTCCTCATGTGTTCCTTGTCTGGAAGTATCTTATTTTTCCATCAATTTTGAGAGATAGTTTTGCAGGGTTTGTAAATCTGAATTGGAGGTTGTTTTCTTTTAGGGCTTGAAATATTTCAAGCTTTCCTTGACTTGAGGGTTTCTGTTGAAAAGTCAGCTGTGATTCTGTTGGGTTTTCCTTTGTAGGTGATTTGTTACTTTTCTCTAACAGCTTTTAACAATGTAGTGTTGAATTTCTGGAATTTTTGCTATGATACGACTTGCTGTACAATTGTTTTTGATCATGGTTCATTGGAGCTCTATATGTCTCAATTATCTGTACATCAATTTGTGTTTCCCTGCCAGGAAAGTTTTCTGTAACAGTGTTTGTGAACAAGTTTTTTATATCATTTGTGCTATCTCCTGCTTTTTCATTGACACCAATTTTATTATATTCTCTTTGCATTACCTAGCAGCTGTTGGATTGATTTCTCATGGTCCCTTGAATTTTTAAGAAATTTTTATTTTTATGATCAATGTTATGGTTGATACATTGCGTAAATTTGAGATGTTTAGAAGTTTAACTAAGCCACTCAACAGGGAGCCAGGGTCTTTACTTTGTAAACATCCTCATCCTATGCAAGAGGAGGACATGCAGATTTTGGGATTGCTATGCCTGCCCTGATGGAGTGGTAGCCTGCTTACAATATAAGGGAAGAGAAGAGGCTTGCTCTCCACCCCTTTTTGATTTTGCTGCTTTTTTGGTCTTCTGCTGCCTGGAAATGTTGCCCCTGTGCCATGCCACCATGCCTTGGAACCAGTTGATTATGAATTGAAACTGCCACAAGCTGTGAACTAAACAAAGCTTTCTTTCCTTAATTTTGGATGTTGGATATTTTGTCTCAGCAATGAGAGAAAAGTAACCAAGACAATCACTAACCACGATTCTCTCTTTTGTGCCTGAGATTCTGTCCTTACATTGGTTTATTTCGCCACAAATACTTTCAATGGAATTTTTAGGCTACTGGATATCAGCTTGAATCTGTTTTATGAATTCCATTTCATTCCTATGTTGGACATTCATGGCTTCCATCCTTTTACTAAGCTCCTCTTTTTTTATGTGTATCTGCTATAGAGTCACTAAGCATGTTTTTCATTGTAGTCACTATCTCTGTAGTTTTTGATAAATTATTTCTGGTTAGATTTTTTTCTAGAGCCCCCTTCTTTTGCTTTGCCATTACCACTTTGGAAAGGCCAGGCAGGTGGCTTTTTGATTGTACCACTTCATTACCCCCTGGGTTTGCTTTTGGTGAACTGGGTGTCTGGATTTTCATTTTGTTCATGTGTCTTCTTATTTTCTGTTTTTTAAAGTTTAATTCCTGGGTTGATGCTTGTAAATTGCCTATGGTGAGTTGCTTTATTGCTATTATTTAGAATCCTTAGGAAGGGCCAGGAGTTTGGCTCGGTGGCTTAAGTGCCTGTCTGGCAGGCATGAGGTTATGAGTTCAATCCCTGGTACCACAAAACAAAAAAAATAATAGAATCCTTAGGAAATACCTACTTTCCAAAGTGTCTTCTAGGTGTAGCTAGTTTTGGGGTTTTGAATATTGCAAAATCATACCTCTTCAATTTGTTGTGGATGAGGAGTTGCTTCCTGCCTGGATCAACCCGTGGTTCTTTGGCACTGGCCCACAGTATTTTCTATGACCCTTAGGCAATCTTAGACTTGGTGTATCAGAAAGAACAGATGGTTAGAACAATTATGTCACTTTGGCTAAAGTGGTGTGATCAGCAATAACAATAGCATCCAACACAGCCTAGAAAATAGCAAGTTGAAGCAACCATTAATTTGCCACATTTAACTGTATGAGTTACATTTGTGATTATATAATAAAATCTAAAACAAACTAGAAAATGATATGCAGTAAATAAGTCCTCAATATGCCAATTTTACCCTGAGAGGAGAAAATTTTTAAGGGGTTGCTAGAAAAAGTAGAGAAATAGAAAAAGAAGGAGAGATTAGAAACAAGGCTGGAGAACAAAGGAAGATCATGCAAACTTTGGGAAACCTGTGCAGAACACAGGAGAAAAATGAGAAGAAAGAATTAAAAGAAAGAAAAAACAGAACAAAAAATACACACAAAAAAACTAGAAACCACATTCATAATCATACAAAAATAAGATCAAACACTGAAGGAAAACAAAACCAAACAAACAAAGATGTAGGAAAAAATGTCCATTTCAAGGTTTGTCTCTGCTGTCACTGTGAGACAATGTGTGGAGACAAAGTGCAGATCTGTGTTGATTTACCCCAGCAAGCCAGCAGTAGCGTTACAGCTGGATAGTGGATAATCTCAGTAAGCCTGAATCTTTATTTCCCCTGAAGTTCAGGCTGCTTTCTGGCCATGGGACTGGGAACAGCCATCAGTTCATCCTACATGGGCTTGAACCCAACTGGGAGCCACTAGATAGAACCAGAAGTTGTTCTGAGTTCTGGGCTCAGTTGGTCCCTCTCTAAGATGGCTCCTAGCCAGTTGCCCTCTCCAACAGGACAGCTGAGCCTGCAGCATTGACGTGAAGTCCTTCCCATTCATTGCTCCCTTTTACTGCTGTATCTTTCCGTGGAGGCTTCTGGAGTTTCTGGCAGTCACTGTGTGTCCACAGCTTTGAATCACTCCTGCCATCAGTGAGTCCTGATTCAGGGAGAAGGCATTGCCCACTACATTCTTCTATGTTGTTGTTTCTCTCTTCACCCTCTGCATGGGCTTCAATTCTTGCTTATGATCATTTCTAGGTCTAGGTGACACACTTTCCTGCTTTTCTTGCTTGTATTGCTGTATTCCAATATTTCACTTGTACTCTAATAATATAGAAAACAAAAAAATGGACCTATTGCTAGACACATATTAATTGAAAAAACTGAATGAAGAAGATATAAAAATTGTAAATAATCCAATATCAGCCAATGAAAATGAAATTCTAAAAAAAATCTAGGGCTGGGGATATAGCAGCATAAGTGCCTGCCTGGCAAGCATGAGATTGTGAGTTCAATTACTGGTACCAAAAAAAAAAAAATCTTACCAACAAAGAAAAGCTCACATTCTGTGGATTTGCTGTGGAACTCTATAAGAAATTCAGAAAAGCCCTTATGCCACTAATAATGATAAACCTTGATGAAATTGAACGATAAGCAATACTCCCAAATTCATTCCAAAGGAAACTTTACCCTGATACCAAAACCAGAGAATGACCCAACTAAGAAAGAGAACTACAGGCCAATCTCTCTAATGAACATAGATGCAACAATCATCAATAACATAGTGGAAAATAGAAGGCACCAAGCTATCAAGAATATAATGCAACATGACCAAGTAGGATTCATCCCAGGGATGCAGGGATGGTTCAACATATGCAAATCCAGAAATGTAATACACCATATTGACAGAATCAAAGAAAAAAATTCAAATGATCATCTTAATAAACACAGAAAAAGCATTTGACAAAGTCCAATATCCATTCATGATAAAAACTACAGAAAATTGGGATAAATGTTATTTACCTTAATCTGATAAATGCCAATAGCCAACATCATACTAAATGGTAAAAAAACTGAAAGTTTTCTGTCTGAAACCAAGAACATGGCAAGGATGTCTACTATCACTACTATTCAATTTAGTTCTGGAAAAGTAATATGTATTTTCTCTATATAATGGAGTACTGTTCAGCCATAAAGATGGATCATTCTAAGACTTTTTTAGGTAAATGGATGCACTTTGAAATCATATTCTTCAGTAAAAGAAATAGAACATATATAAATATTCTATTGTGTCTCTGCTGTTAGAAACTACATGTATAAATAAGAACCAAAATACATAATAGATATTGTGAAATAGGAAGAAATTGTTCAAATTGGAAGGGGAACTAGGGAGGAAGGAAGAAATTGTTCAAATTGGAAGGGGAACTAGGGAGGAAGGATAGGAAAAAGAAGGATGAGAACAGGAGAAAACAAGAAACAAAGTATAAAATGGAAACAAAGCTTTTGTACATAAGAAGGGGATAAGAATTTGAAAGGTTGGAAGGGAAATGAGAAAAAATAGTTAGAATCGAACTATATCATGTGCAAGTTGAAATTCCCATGATGAATGTGATCATTATGTGTATATGAACTGTACTAATAAATTTAATAAAAATGGTATTAAAAATAAAAATCTACAGGGGCACATTTGCCTCACATCACCATCTCACCTTGTATACGTGATTATGTAAGGAACAGAGTGGAGAGGAATCACAGAGGACAATGTAGATCTTTTTTTTTTTGTTCTATCATTTTGGGCCATTTTTAGAGACATGGTTATAATCTGCATCTATTTAGTCAGTTTTCTCAGCACAATTTCTTCCAGCATGCATTTTCAGACCCTTTTACAAAGATCAGGTGACTGAATGTAACTGGAATTTTTTCTGTATCTCCTCTATTCTAGTATGTTGATGAAGATGTCTACTTTTGTGCCAGCACCATGCTGTTTTTATCACCATAGCTTTGTAATTTAACTTGAACTCCAGGACTGTGATGATTCTGGCTTTGCTTTAGTTACTCAAAATTGACTTTGCTATTCTAGGTCTCTTCT
Organism: Dasyprocta punctata; assembly: GCA_004363535.1. Taxonomy (NCBI): domain Eukaryota; kingdom Metazoa; phylum Chordata; class Mammalia; order Rodentia; family Dasyproctidae; genus Dasyprocta; species Dasyprocta punctata. The sequence goes on from RJWM01018535.1 coordinate 11,976, forward strand.
GGTACTATATGAATTTTAGGATTATTTTCTCTTGCTCTGTGAGGAATGATGTTGGTATTTTGATTGTAATTGTACTAAATCTTTATACAGTATCAGTGTTAGAAAAATGCACATTTCAGCAATATTCATCCTCCTCATTCAGGAACAGGAGATATCTTTCCATTTTCTAAAGAACATTTCAATCTCCTTTTTCAGAATACTGTAGTTTTCATTGGACAGGTATTTCACTTCTTTGGATAGGTTAATTCCTAAATATTTGATTTTCCTTGCTGTTATTGTGAGTGGTATTGTTTTCTTAATTTCTTTACTGGTGGGTTCATTATTAGTGTACAGGAACACTACTGATTTTTTGTGTTTTGATTTTGTATCCTGCTACATTGATGAATTTGATTATTGTATCAGAGTTCACTAGAATAAGGTAGACATGCAATGGCTACTTGCAGAGTCAGCTGTGCAATAAGGCAAAAAGGCTGTGCTGGTGAGTTGATGGATCCAATGATGGAAGATGTAGAGCCCACTTCAGAGACTGACTGAAGTCTGTACTGGGGAGCTGAGAGTCTATGTTGGAAGGCTGAAAAGTCTCTACTAGAAGCCTAGAGGCAGATAACCAAAGGTGATGGCAAAGATGAACTCTTCCAAAGAAGCAGAATTTAGACATCCTTCTCCTTTTCCTTTTTATTATATTCATGCTTCAAGCTTATTGGTTAGTGTCGCTCACACCCAGAATGGACCTTCCCTCTTCAGTAAGTTCATCATTCAGTTACATTCAGAACTATGCTAAACAAATCACCTGGGAGTTTCTTACTCAAATTGACACAAGACTTAGCTATCACAGTTATTTATTCCACTGGTCTTTTGGCTTAATTTTCTGCAAATTGTGATAATTTGACTTCTTCTTTTCTTATACATATACCTTTAATTTCTTTCTCTTGAACAAGGCAATGGTGTTCAATAACACTAATCCTGTTCACTGTAATATTAGAAACATCAGCCAGTATTTTAAGATGCATGTCTTAATTTTCAATAAAAAACTGAAAACTATCAAATGTCCACAAATATCCTTTCATACAGAATCAAATAAAATCTTATTGTAAGTGTGCACAAGTGGATTTTATACAAGATTACATTACAGAGATATTAATAAGTGAAGAGAAATAACATAGTGCATGGAAAAATTGCCAAGCTATTTATATAGGTTAAAAATAACACAAATTTGCTAAGGATTTAGCTCAGTGCCAAAGTGCCTGCTTGGCAAGTGCAAAGTCCTGCATTCAATCCCAGGCTCAAAAAAAAAAAAAAAAAAAAAAAAAAAAAAAAAAAAAAAAAAAAAAAAAAAAAAAAAAAAAAAAAAAAAAAAAAAAAAAAAAAAAAAAAAAAAAAAAAAAAAAAAAAAAAAAACCAACAAAAAAAACACCCCCAAAACCCACATTTTCAGTTGAGAGAAAAAGCAATATATATACACAGGAAGATGAAAAAAATAAAAAGATACATACGCAGGTAGATAAATCTCACATAAATATCTTTGTGTGTGTTACAGTTGATACACTGTATCAACTTGAGAAGTTTAAAAATTTAAGAGACTCAGCAGGGAACCAGGATCCTTACTTTGTAAATAGTCTCAGTCTGTGCAAGAGGAGGGCACAGAGGTGGTGTGAGTGCTGCACCTGCCCTGGAGGGGGTGTGACCTGTGTGTAATATAAGGGAGGAGAAGAGGCTTGCTGTGCCCTCTTCTGCTCTTATTGCTTTGCTAGCTTCTGCCTTGAAATGTTGCCCCAGAGCCATGCTACCCTGCCTTGGAGGCAACTAATTATGGGCTGAAACCTCCACAAACATTGAACTAAATAAACCTTTCCATCCTTCATTTTGGGTATTGGGTATTTTGTCCCAGCAAAGAGAGAAAAGTAACCAAGACAGTGTGTATGTATGTGTGCGTGCAACTGCACATATATACTTCATATGGTAATTTTAGAAAGTGATCACAATGGTCAACTTTAGATATTTAGTTTTCTGAAATTTTCATTTTTTCCATTAACTTTATACTACTTATCTGATTTGTTTGTTCTCTTGAATGTTTTTAGAAATTATACAAGAAAGGAGATAATAGGACTTTTGGGTTCTATGAATATGTTAAGATTCTAAAATAGTCCTACTGAAATTGTTTAATAAAACGAAGAAAACTCATATGTAGCCTCCCTCAAAATCATTATTTTTCATTTTATGAGAATGTTATGGAGACTCATGGTCCTCGTCCTTAAATGTGTACTTAACAAATGAATGGATGCAGATATCCTTCAGATATACATATGTAAGAGAAAACTTGTTGGGCTTGAGATGGAAAGCTAATTTCCAAAAGACATCACAATTAATTAGACAATTTCCCTTTAAAAAACTAAATAAAGACATGTCATTTTCACTTAGAAGTTGCATTTAGTTTTGTTCTCTTTTGTCATCTTTTGAACACTAAAAAATATGAGAAGATGTTTCCTGAGCATTTCTCATATCTGACTTGACAGTCTTTCAGCCTAATAGTGCCCTCTTCTGGTTTCATGATTCACATACAGCTGGTTCACTGATATGAAAAAGCTTAATCTGGAGATGATTAAACTCATTTTGAAACTTGCAAGAAAAAAGTAATTAGTATTCTTTCTAATAAAACAAAAGCAAGCTAGCAAACAAACAAAAAAAAAACCATACAATTGTGTCTTAGTTACTTTTATCTCATTGCTGAAACAAAATACTGGACACCCAAGGTTAAAGGAGGAAGGGTTTATTTAGCTCACAGTTTGTAGAGGTTTCAGTCCATAATTGGCTGGCTCTAAGGCAGAGTGGCACATGGCAGAGGGGTGAAGGTTCACAGCAGTGGAAGATACCAAAAAGCAACAAGAGACAAAGTGGAAAGAAGCCTTTTTTCTGCCTTTTATCTTTTCCAGATTGCTGGTATTAGGCCAGTGCCAATCCAATCAGTGGCCTGATCTAGCAATCACCCACTTTAAATCCCAGTACACTTAATCCCGGCTTTAAACCATGAATCAGTCACAAACTCTAGATTCAGCTACCTCCAAAAAAGCTTCATCTGAAAGTGCCTGAGTCAGCCGGGCGTGGTGGCGCACGCCTTTAATCCCAGCACTTGGGAGGCTGAGGTAGGAGGAGCGTTGTGAGTTCGAGGCCCGCTTGGGCTACAACGCGATTTCAAGGCCGGCCTGAGCTACATAGTGCGACCCTGCCTCAAAAACCAGGGCTGGGAGTTTGGCTCAGTGCCTTAAGCGCCTGCCCTGGCAGGCACAAGGTTGTGAGTTCAATCCCTGGTACTGAAAAAAAAAATAAAAATAAAAAAATAAAAAATAAAAGTGCCTGAGGCTTTGGAGGAACATTCAGACACATACCATAACAGATTGTAATGTTTTCCATGAGTTGGTGGGGAGAAGCAAATTAGGACTTTTATTTAATGGATTTTTAAGGTCATTAGAGATTAGTTGTGAATATGAATATACTTAACACTACTAAACTGTGTACTTAAAAATGCTTAAAATGGAAAAAAACTTTGTGTATTTTAACACAATTAAACAAATCTACTTTCATAGCAAATAGCCCAAGTTAACAGCAGCCACCTTGTCAGCACTCTTAATATCAAGTCAAATGTTTATCAGCAATCAAGCCCTTGAGGATTTAATGCAAATTATAATTTCTGTCATTTTACCAAATGAAGCAACCATTTCTCTTAATTTACTAAAACTATAACTATGGAACTATTTGATTTCAACTTTCACTCTTAATGTCATTAGTGTAGCATATTTGCAGACTCATGTAAAAAGATTATGAAAATGTTCCTTTACTTTGATAAATAATAAAATATTATTCAGTTTCAAAAAATAAAGGCCACAGTGTTTGACTTGAATAACTCAGCAGAGCACTTATCACATGAAAACTAGAAAAGAAGCAAGTTTGGAGGACTTGGAAAAGATAAATTGTTCTTGAGGAGGAGTTTTATTCTACCAGAAGATGTTTGACAACATGATCAGGAGATATTTTTGGTTATTACAACTGTATACTACTGACATATACAAGATAGAATCCTAGTTTAGGATAATGCTAAGCATCATGCAATGCATTGGATACTCCACTACTACAGTACAAAGAAAGCTCTAATCTTCAAATGACAGTAACACCAAGAATGAGAAAAATTGCGTTAGTCTTTTTTTGATTTTGTAATATTTTCTTTCTTTCTGTTTGTCTGTCTGTCTGTCTGTCTTCCTGTCTTCCTGTCTTCCTTTCTTTCTAATGGGAAGGGTGGAGGGACAAACTACAAAGAGGTAGGGAAAGCTTTGTAGTTGGCAATTTAGAGAGGTATACTGTCATCCAGCACAAAGTGTTTTTGGTGAATTGAGCCCAAGAGAAAGGGCAAACACAACAGTGGCAAGGAGAAGTGGCACTGCCCTTCCCCCACAAATGCTAGCCAGAGTTTAGAGCCAGAGATCTACCTCTTTGCTAACATACGACCTATGCTCATTCTAAGAGGAAAGGACACCCATATTCTTATGCTGGGGAATTCTTGGGAAAGAAACATCAGGTAAGGGTGGCCTAAGATGGCTACCAGCAGCAGTGGTCAGAAACTGTTTTGGGTAAATAGCCCCACTATCCAGAACCTCTGGCTACTGGTGTTGATGATATAGAAGATATCAAATGTGCTAAGTTCGTGGTCTTGCAACATCGAGGAATTAATTCACAAACCAAAGGAAGACATTAGGAGAGTTTTATTGGAAATAAGGAAAAAAGAATAGCTCTTGGATTTCCAGAGGGATCCTGAATTTGTGGCCACTGGGGCCCTTTATCAGGGGTAATTTATACAGTAAGTCACAATGTAGGTGCAATGTGGGTCAAACTACAATCAGCCTATAGGATTACAAGTATAGTCACTTATCTAATATTGATCTAATAGGCAAACGATTGACATAGTAAGGGTACATGGAAAGAACAAAGACAGTTTTGGGAAGGGATGGGTCCAGATGCTCTGGTCACCCACCTGAGCGACTGATGTCTATTTGTATCTAGTGACCCAAGTGGCACCAGTTATAGTATAATTCCAAGTTATTGTTTGTCACTTGGAGAGAGATGCAGGCCTGGCTATTGCATTTTTATCTTGAAGCCTGGACTTCTTCAGATATGGCATGATGGTCGTGTCTTTATTTTTGTGCTGACTTTCTTAAGAGCTCACTCCCCCTCTGAGTGCATAATAAATTCTCAATAATTCTAATATTGGAACCAGTCTTGTGGAACCAGCACTGCCAAAGCATACACTCACCCAGGTAGGAGCAACTGGGAACTCCTTACAAAGGACACCAGAGAAAATAGATCCAGAGCCTGTAGTCACTGGTCAGTGGCTTCCTATTGGCCTACCACAAAATGGCTGTTAGAGAAGTTTCACCCCATAGGCCAATTGGTATTCGAATTGCTGTCTGCTTTGTCTCAGGGATCCCAGAGTCTCCAAGCCCTCCTGGGAATTCCATGGGCTGAAAGAATTTCCTCTGAGCCTCTGAAACTTGATGGGGAAAACCCTGGTTTGTGCAATATCCAGTCAGCCCAGCAAAGCCTGGCAACCTCCTGTGTCAAGCAGCTGGAAGAAGACAAATGACTCTGCAGCATAGCCATTTCAGACACTATTTCCATTAGATGGCAGAGTTGCTTCACAAACAACATTCACCTCTTCTTACATCTTCTTTCATGGGTACAAACCGAACCAAACCAAACCAAAACCAAAACAAAACCAGAAAAAAGCAAAACAAAACACTAGAGCACCCATCTGATTTTCAGACAGATTTCCCACTCTCTGAACCCTCTTGTGGGCATGCCATCCAGAGAAACCAGGCTCTCCCCTCTCCCTGTTCTTCTGGATTCCTCTTTTGATATGATATCCACCAGGATATTGCAAGCAGTCTCACTCACTTGGTGGGTGTGTGGAGGAGAGGGACTTACACATTCCCCTAGAAAGCCATATGACACTCAGACTCTGGTTTGTGGGCACTTCACTTGTCCCTGGACAACAAACTCTTCTTTCTCTGAAGGAGTCAACGAATTCAGTTGTAACAGGGTTGCAGAAATGGTTGAAATATCCAACAGAAGGAAGTAGGGCACAGAGGTCAGGAAGGGTACATAAGGCCTGCAGCTACCTCTCTCACTGGACCATGGGCAATCATTTATGTGCCCCATTGTAGGTGGACTCCTGGCATGGAGTTTGCAGGGAGACTTTTCAAGAAAAACTGCTGGTGTGCTCACTAAAAAATACACTGGCTCGCAACTTGGGATGCTGTCTCCCTGTGCACAGCCATTGGTAGACAGGCAGGCAGGCTTCACTGCTACACAGGAGGGACCAAGTTCTTCTGTCATGCTCGGTTAATGTGAGTCTGTTGGTTAATGTTACCACTGGGATGGAGGTGCAGTAGGCTAGAAAAAAGAGGCTTTAGCATTGAAGTAGTATGTGGGAGTAAGGAGCAGTGAGTTAGTGCCATAAGTACATCTATCTTGTTTTCAAACTACACTCAGGCTTCTGTGCACTATTCACCTCGAAAACTGATACTACAAGCTGAAAGACAAGTTAGGCTTCTGTGTTATTACAGATTACCACAGCACACAGGGCAATTCAAGCAGTAGAGGCTTTAATATTGGCTGTGCTCACTTCATACACTTTCTAGAGTTCTCCTTTGCGATCCCATATCCTCAGGTTCCTGTACACCCATTTATACTGAGGGTAGCACATCTTTGCATGAACATACCCTCATTCACACACAAGCTGCCCAAGTGGGAAACTCACTGGACTTGATGCTCACGTTGCCCCTTTCATACTTACCCCATGAAATCTGTCCCCTGCCCCACCTTTTCCTGACTGCTTTCCCACTTTCCTGTTCTGGGGTTGGAGGTAGGGTGGCTAAGCAGCAGCAGTCTGGGCAGAGCAGGTCTCTCTGTATGATGAAGTTTCAAACTTTGGACTCCAGGGCTGACAACTTTGCGTTGGCTGAGGGGTCTGTTCCTATTAGGGAATAGAATACCACTTGAGGTACCACTTGTCCATTGGGGCATGAAACATTTCAGTTCTTGGTGCTGGCTTCTGCTTGGCTACATTAGTTTATTTTTCATTTGTTCCTATCCTTGTTTTCACTTCCTGACTGCCGCTTCTTTTTTTTCCAATTCTTGTTTTGTGATGGTCAGGAGTGGTGACGTGGGATAGAGGATATAACATTTTCAGTAGGGAGGATGAACTTGTGTCTGTAAGAATTAAAATGACTGTGGACTGGGCAGGTGAGAAGCCATACCTGAACTCCTATCGTTAAGCATCATCTGTGTCATTCTTACCACCTTTGAGTCTCATTCTCGCCAATTTCACCTCTACCTTGCATCCTTGTGTCCACGATTTTCCTGCCCTTGGGATATAGGGAGGGTTCTGTGTGTGTGTGTGTGTGTGTGTGCTTATTTGTGAGAGTGAAACACTGTGACTGTTTGTAGTGAGCTGATGACCTTCCAGGATCATGGTTCAGGCCCTGCCTTTGCCTTTGGTAGTTTCTACAGGTCTCTGGGTTGATTAGGAAACTATCCCATTTAGGAGGCACTCCATTCAAAACAGTGTTGTGTCCTTTTCCAGGGAGGGAGGCACATGGTGGCACCCTTTCCCTCCTGTGTGGCCCTTTTATTTCTTCTGTAGGCTACCACTCAATGAAGAACCCCTAAACTAAATCCATAAATATATCCCTGGTGGCATGAAGGTGCATCCCAATTCTTCTCTTTGTCCTCATCCTGTTTGATCTGAAACTCCTGGTTTTCCTCTTCCTCCATTTTTATCTCTTCCTTCTCTTCTTCCTTCCCCTCGTATTACTCCACTTACTTTCTTTTCCTTTCACCGATTGCTGTTAGTGGGCTCAGTGTTCTCTGGACACACCTCCTTCCTTGGTTTGCTAGCTATAGGAATGCACCTTTGTAGCATAGGTCCATGGGGGCTTCTCCACCATTTTTTATAATTCAGTAGAGTTGAGGATCATCAGCAGAGATCCTCTGGTGTTCCAAAAGTCCATGTAAAGGTTACTTGTGAGTTAATTATAGCCATGAGTACACTGCTCCCAAAAGACCTCAAGATCTTCCTTTCAAGCCTTTTCCTATAGAAGCAGGAAAGTTCCAATGTAGATCCATGTGGCACTTTTTTTTCCGGTACTGGGGGAGAATGAACTCAGGATTGTGCACTGAGCTATGTCACTAGCTCATTTTATAATGATGCAGGATCTTGCTAAGTTTTCCAGACTGAGTCAAACTTGTGTTCCTCCTCTTATGCAACCTTTGCTACAGCTTTCTCTCTGGTCATTATTCACAATTCTGCTTCTAACTCACTTATCTTTATGTTTTCTCTTGGAAATATCATCCATACTAATGACTTCAGCTATAACCTGTATGTTGCTGACTTTCACATCATTATTTCTAGTTAAAAGCATTTTTCTAGCTCTAGAAGTATTCTCTCTCAATATTTCTTCACCTTTTCATTAAGCTACTGGTATACCTGAATTTTTAGTCTTTATTATTAGCATCTGAAACAGAGCCATAAACTTATATATTTCCCAAATATTCATGGAGTATCTAATTTGTGTAAAAAGCTGTACTGTGTACTTGGAGGAAGATAGTGATGGTGGTAATGAGAGGCTGTTGTGATATAAGTGATTTAAGTGTGTTACTCTTAATTTTGACAGTTTCTTCACAAAGAAGAAATTACCAGGCTCTGGAAACCAAAATGTTAAGAATTTAATTACTTACTTAAAGACCACAGAGCTTTACATAACACAGCTTATTGAAAACCAGTTCTTTTTTTATGTTAAGGGCTGAACTCTATGTTAAGAAACACTGAGGGTAGTGCTGAAAGTGTGGTCTAGTTTGTCCTAACAGCCAAAGGCACATAAACATTAAGGCTACTTGAATGATGATAGGGAGCAGAAGCCTTTTCCTCTAAGTTACATTGCACTTTGTTCTGGTTACTTACCATATCTCATAGAATATAATACACCAGCAACAGGCAGATTCTTAGAGTTCATGGCTCTGAGAAAGAAAAAGGCTGCCAATTAAAGTATGCAGTGCTATCAATTGTCAAGTTTCAGAGAGTTTCTAGATGTTGAAATGTGAAAAAACAGCATTAGCTTTCAGTTATTAAAATTTTAAAGAAAATATGATGCAAAAAAGTGACTTTGTATTCTATGACACGGTGAATTTATTTTACACACTTAATTTTCCATGATCAATGGCGCTATTTTCGATTCTAAGCAGTTACTCAATAGGTCTGTATAACGCTTTTTAAGTGATTGTAGCTAATTTCATGGCTCCGTGATGTGCATCTGCAACTGGGTTGCAATGCTCTCAAATAATTTCTTTGGTTACCTTATTCTAACTGACCCTCCCAAACATTTCTTGCACAAATTATATAATACTTGTGATGAATTTAGTTGCACTTGGTGGGAGGGACGCTGTGAAGAACATTATATTAAATACACGCATTTTAAAAAATCTCATTCCACTAGAAACGTTAAAATGGGACGGGGTATGAGGGACGGTGGTGGGTGTGGGGCAAGGGGAGGGTGGCGGCAGCAAGGGGATATACGTCTCAGGATACAGGAAATACGGTAAGAGAAACCCGGAGGAAGCCTGCCTGTGCCTGCCTGGAGGGGATCCGCCGCCATCTCAGGTCTTTCTAATTTGCTGGAGCCAGTGGAAAAAACTGACTTAAGTCCTATAATACTTATGGAAGACCAACCTTGTGCCTCCGGGAGAGCCACACTTCCACTGGGAAGTACGCGGGAAGCCAAACCTCCAAAAAAGCGCTGCCTTCTTGCTCCGCGGTGGGATTATCCAGAAGGAACTCCCAACGGGGGTAGTACTACTCTCCCCTCTGCACCTCCTCCTGCATCAGCCGGTCTGAAATCGCACCCTCCTCCTCCGGAAAAGTAGTGAAATACGTAGGGTTTCCTACCCTAAACCAGGTCAGAGTCTTTCTTTCTCAACCAGGAAATCCAGGCTCTCTGAAACTTAATTATACATTTTTCCAGGTCTCATTTTCCCCGTTTCCCTGTTCTCGCCACAATTTCAAAATACAAGAAAGAACATATGAATATTAAACAGCTCTTTCACAGGACATGTTTGGGTGAAATGTCTGATATTTAAGAGATTTAAGTATTTAATATTTCAGATGCTACAGATATTATATTTTTCAATAAATAGCATTAAATATCTTTATTTACTTGAAAGTAATTCTGTGGGGCCAAGGTGGAGTATTCATGAGTTTATAAGCTAAAACTGGGTGATGTATATGTGGAGATTTATTATACTGCTAAATGTGTATATATTTGAATTGTTCCATTTAAAAATGCTTAAATCAAGAACAAGAAGAAGAATGTATTGAAGGCCTACTACCTAGGCCCAACACTGGGATTGTAAAATGAGCCTTTAGAAGTACCTCTGGTTAAGGCCAGAGAGTTTAATAAGTTAAAAAAAAGTTACAATATGATAGTCAATCTCAAGTGGCATAAGGAACCATTAAAAAGGAAGAGGGAACTTTGCGTAGGTTTTAAAGGGTGAGTGACATCTGCCAAATGGAGGAGGGTGGAATGCTTTTTAGACCTAGGCTTTCCAGAACAAAAGCCCCATGGTAGACTTTTTATGGGAATAGTCTTCTATAATTGTGACTCTGTTAGAAGGACTAACAGGTGAAGATAGAACGTCATAGAGCCTTGAATGTTAATGCAGTTTATACCGTAAACTGGAAGCCAAAGAAGATTTTCATGCACGTGATATTATTATCATTTTAGGAACCAATTCCCATTATCAGAAAAGCAGTCTCCAATTTAAATGAACTTTATATAATGCAAAAAATAAAACCAAATTTTATTCAAATGTTGTGGATCCTTATACTTCAAAGGAGAAAGCTATCCTTTCTTCATTAATAAAATAAACTTTTAAGGAGCCCGTGAAATGGGAAAACAGTGTGCTAGGAGTTGTAGGGGATGTATAAACAAAGTATGGTGGCTGGTACATAGCAGGAATGAAACATATATGTGTAAATAAGTTACTGAAGACAGAGATAACGCTGGCAACTATTGGCATTCTGGATATCAGGTTAGGTGGTATTGCAAAGAGAAAAAAGAAACTGCTTCACTTAAAAGCATTTCCTTGTCATTCTATAAAGCCTTCTCTCATTTTTACTTCTAATGATCATAATGAAATGTGTAGATACAGGACTTAGTGAGGCAATGTTCACCTAGAAAATGAAGGTAGTCATGTGGGGAAAGAAGTGTGGGAGCTACATAATTTCACGCTTAATGATTCAAATCACCATAACTTGTAATAATAGCCAGTTTTTTCCTGAAGATGTTTTTATATGCTGGACCCTGCTCTAAAGATTTTTGTAAGTTTTAGTTTATTTAATTACAAAATTCCACTTAGGAGGTTTATATAGACTTAGGGAAGTTTAACTTGTTATAATTCTTGTGGTACTAAGTGGTTAAACTGGGATTTGAACTCACAACAATTGGTCCCAGGATCTATGCTCTAAATTGCTATGTTGTAAACTCCTTCTAATACTATGCATACAATTGCTGTAGGACTGTGTCATTGACATGGAAGCAGAATGAAACATAAGGAATTAAAGACGCTAGGGATAAAAGAAATCTATGATAGCAGAAAAAAATCATTTCACCTTATTTTGCTATTTTTCAGTATTCAAAGGATTGCAGTATGATTCCATTTCCCTGTTGTATTTGTAAAATAGTTCGCTCAGTGAAGAAAATAAGGATATATTACACTGCTACTCTGCTTTTTCTGATGTCCAGCACCTGGAAGATGTGATTTGTAAGGTAATCTCTTTGCTAAAATTTTATTAAGAAGAGAAACAACAGTTAATTTTGACACATTAAAAATAGGTTGCAAAATACAAAACCAGACAGCTAGCACCACTGATAAAGTTGAAACCACTTTCTACAGTGTTGAAAACCCTATATACCTAATAATATTAATGTAAATCTGTGAGTTTTTTTTAGGTTTACAGCTAATTACTTTATGGTGTTTTTTAAAATTTTTTTAAATTTTTATTTATTTATTTATTTTTGGTATCAGGAATCCAACTCACTACCTCGTGCTTGCCAGGCAGTTGATGTGCCGCTGAGCTATATCCCCAGCCCTTATCTTATAGTTTCTGATGCTACTGTAAAATGAATCTCTTTAATCACATTTAAAAATTGTTGCTGTTTAGTTGGGACATGATTGATACTTTTATATAGCAATTTTAAATGCTGCAGCCTTTCTCATTTTATTTATTCTTATAATTTGTATATTCTTTTGGATTATCTGCTAATTGCATTGTGAATAATGGCTGTTTTTTCCTTTCCATTACTTTTCTTAAGTGTATCTTACTGTGCTAGCTAGGAGCTTCAATACAAGGTAAAATAAAGATATTAGAGCCCTTCCTTGTGTTGGTCTTGAACTTTCCAAGTTTCACCTCTTGTTTAAGTAGATTTTCTCTTTTAGGTTAAGAAAGTTCCTTTGTATTCCTGGTCTACTTAGATTTTATTGTAGATAAATACTGGATTTTTTTTCAAAAAATACTTTATATTTACCATAATCATATTTTTTATGTATTAATGCAACAGTGTGAGAGTGTGATAAATTACAGTAGTCAATTTTCTAATGTATTTCCTGCTTTTGTTTTTGTCAGGCTTTTGAATACTTTGTTTTCCATTTTAATAATTTTGGAATTTATTTTTATATTTCTCTTCTTTAGTTTCTTTTGGTTTACTTTTTTCTACCTTATTGAGGGATTTAACTCATTAACTTTCTATCTTTTTTAAAATAAGAATTTAGGACTATAAAATTTTCCTTTACCACTTTAAAAGAAGTTCACATTTTTAAAAACAATTTTTTTTATTAGTACTGTACATGTTTGCAGTACCTGATGTTTACATTCATCTTTGAGAGTAGGTATATGTACTTCACATATCCTAATACTTTTTAATTCCCTTCCCCTCATCAACCACTTCCCTCCCCCCATCTCTAAATCCCATTGCCTCATTTTCATGATTTTTTAAATGTTAGTTCATGTTTGCAGCATATAAGGATTACAATAATTGTGGGTAGTTGGTACATATACATGATGTTTCTTAAATCTTTATACATACCCCTTTATCTCCAATAACCTTGGTCTCTTGTTGTCCCTCCCATTTGTAAAGATATATGTCTTTGTTTCTGTTTATTAGTCTTTTGTTTTGCTCTTCATTTGTACTTTGTATTATTCAAAGGAGAGAAAACTACACAGTATTGAAGCTTGTGTGTCTGATATATTTTACTCAACATTATGTTTTCAAGATGTATTCATTTTCCTACTTATGTCCTGAATTTATCCTTCTTTATAAACAAGTAGTAGTCTATAATGTATACATACCACATTTTTTCTATGTATTCTACTGTTGATGGACATACAGACTGCTTCCAGGATTTAGCTATTATGAAGTGTGCTACTGCAAACTTATGTACCATGTATTGCTTTAATATGATGTCTTTAGCTCTTTTTGGAAGAAATCTAGATGGAGAATAGCTGGGTCTAGTGGAACTTCTATTTTTAGTTCTTGGAGACATCTCCATACCGATTTTCATAATGGTCGTACTAGTTTACATCCCCACCAACAATATGTAAGGATTCTTTTTTCACTACAGCCATGCTAGCATTTGTTATTATTTGATTTCTTGATGATTGCCATTCTTTCTGGTGTCAGATGAAATGTTTCTTTTGTTTTAATCTACATTTCTTTAATGGTTAGAGATGTACATTTTTCATGTGTTTATGGATCAATTGCACATCTTTTTCCAAGAAGTGTCTGTTCATTTCACTTGCTCATTTTTGACTGGGTCTTATATTTTGGGGGTATAATTCTTTTAAGTTCTCTATATATTCTAAATGTTAGTTCTGTGTCTGAGGAATAGTTGGCAAAATGTTTTCCTATTCTATAGGTTGTCTCTCATGAGTTTTTATATGTAGTGTTTTTATTATATTCAGTATTTATTACTAATTTTTCTTATGATTTCTTGTTTGACTTATGAATTACTTTTTAAATGTCCAAATCTATAAACCTCTTTTTAAAAAATAACATTATGAAGTTATTAGCTCAATTATAATTAAACTTTATCTTCTTTCTGCTTTATAATATTTTTTTCTTTTTTGATACTGGGGATCGAACTCACAACCTTGCACTTGTCAAGCAGGCACTGTGCCACTGAGCTATATCCCCGGACCTAAAATACTTTTTAGTCTTGAAATATGAAACAAAATTGTATATTGGCTGCTCATCCCAATAGTATTTGATAATATAAACCTTTTTATTTCATTAAATACCTAGAGAGACAATGGTTATGGTATTTATTGATGGCATTGTGGGTGACTTTCATGCTTATGTCTTTAAACTTTTTGTTTTGATTTAAGTCTGCACTTAAAGAACTGGGAGAATATTTAAAGAACTTTCATACATGCACTTTACTCGCATTTGCCAAGTAACATTTTGACCTATTTGCTTTATCATTCTCTTTTTTTTCCTTGATTCACTCACCCATTTGACAGTAATTTACAGATATTATCTTTTAGTATTTCATTTTGTATTTTCTAGGAATGATGATTTTCTCTTACGCAACCTCAGTACCTGTGTGAAAATCAAGAAATTTAACATTGTTCTGGTATTATTATCTGTGTCATATAATTTCACCAGTTGTTTCATTGTTTTTTAATTGTTTTCTTTCCTTGATTGAAGTTTTAGTCCAGGATAATACATTACGTTTAGTTTTTATATCTTTCTAGTCATTACTCTGTAACATTTCTTCTACTTTTCTTTTGTTTTCAAGACATTGATAAGTATTTTTAGGACAATTATTTTGTGGAATGTTCCTCAATTTAAATTTTTTTGCCATTTCCTTATTATCATATTTTGCTTATGCATATTGGTAAAAATATCACAGAAGGACTGTCAAGTTATTTTCAGGGTATTGTACAGGTGGCACATGATTGTTGGACCCATTAGAAATAATGTTAACTTTGCTTTGTTGAAATTGTGGGCATTATCTGGGTTAACCCATGCTTAAATTACTGCTTTTGTTTATGTAGCTACTAATTTTACTGAGACTACTTTGAAACTGTGTAAATGCTTTGTTCCTCATCAAACTATTTTCCATTAGTTTTTGCATCCATTAATAATTATCAAATGCCATCATTTTTACTACATATACTAGTTTACTTTATACCTTAAGGAAGAGCTTTTTCCTCTATTTATTTATTTGGACACATAACTTTTTACTTTATTTCACAAATAGCCTGTTGTCATTATTACTTACTTTGGTGCTCAAATTGGCTCAAATTTAGCCACGGCTGCTAGTTCAAGACATCTTTTATGTTCTTTTCATGTGCCATTCTTGACAGATATTTTGAATGATTTTAGCATTTATTTCTTTTCTTCCTTACTTTAATGCTCATCTTGCATTTTCTACCCCATTAATCATTTCTGTGTGGGACTGTGGCACTGGGTGATGGTATTCAGAAACTGAGGCTTGACCATACAGATCTTTCTTATCTGAACACTTTGTTGCTGTTTCCCATTTAATTTCATTGAATACAGTCTGTTTTATATGATACTACTTATTTACTCTTTGTTGATATTTTTGCCTTATGTCCTAGAGAACATGATAAAAAATAGTGTCTAGTGTGTGCCCATAAAGATTTTATATATTCTAACAATTATATTTAGAGTTCTGTGAATACCCATTAAACGTGTAAATTGTGACTTTTAAGTTTTCTATATCCCTAATAATTTTTATTGGTTTGCCAAATCTATCAATAACTGAGAGACATAGCTTTAAAATCTCCCACAGTAATTGTGGATTTGTCAAATTCTTGCACTTCTGTCAATTTTTGTTTTGTAGAATTGAGGCTTTGTAATTATGTGCATGGAAGTGTAGAACAGATACATTTTTTATTTTTAGTGACCCTTCTTTATCTTTTGGCATTTGAAATTCATTTTGTTTGCTATTAAAATAGTCACACAAGCTTTCCTTTGTTGGAATGGTATTCCTTTTTTAGTTCTTACTTTTTTTCTTACTCACTTTTCATCTTCCTTATATTTTTCAGAAATGTGAATGTATTGATTTGTCTCTGAATTTGCCAGTATGATTTATAACTAGTAGTTAGGATAAGCTTTATGTATCTAAATAGTATTTTTCTTCATTGATATTTTATTTTCAGCCATATGGAAAAATCTAAAGATGTCTTTCATGTAGATTTACCAATTTTTATATTTAGCTATGTTTATGGTTTTTCACTTTCTGAAAATGCGCACACACACACGCACACACACATTTTTGGGCTGAGCCATTTGGAAGTAACTTGCAGATGTCATGACACTTCAGGCCTCAATGCTTTTATCATGTATCCCTTAAGAACAAGGGTATTAGTACAGCAAGAGAGGGCCAGGGATTTAGCTCAATGGCACAAGTGCCTGCCTGGCAAGCGCAAGGTGGTGAGTTCGATCCCTGGTACCAAAAAAAAAAATAAAATTAAATAGTACAGCAAGAGAAATTAGTACAGCAAAAGAGAAATTTAACATTGATACCATTACCTAATATATTGTCCATACCAAAGTTTCCCAATTTTCCTAACAATATCCTTTATACCTTTCCATCTGTTTGATCCAGTTAAGGATCTTACATTTTGTTTAGCTATCCTGACCCTTTAGTCTTGTTAAGTGTATAATAGCATGCTCAGCTTTTAATTTTTCATGATATTGACATTTCTGATGATTCCAAGAACAGTCTAGTATGTGTTCACAATATAAACTTGTCTGAGTGATTTGTTTCCTCATGATGAATTTAAGCAGTTTTAGCAAGAACACTACATAGGTGATGCACTACCCTTACTATTGAATCACATTAGGAGGCAATAATTGCTGGTTTATCCCAAAGATATTGGTGTTTCTTTGATGATTTTATGGATGGCTGGGCAGGTACTTTTTGCTTCCACTTTAACACATAGTTCTGGTTTTTGGACATGGGTGGAATTATAGTTTTAATTGGTGTCATATTCCTTGTTTAGGTTACCTGTTTGCAGAAGTGTTTAACAATAAAGGGAGTTCATTAAATGGAGTTCTCATATTTATTCTGCCATCGTACTTTCCTGCTTCTTGGTATTTATTTAACTTTTCTGTTTTTTGGTCTGTCTCACAAAAGTTATATTTTTTATAAGCAGTTGTATGTGCAGAGTCTCCATAAGTACCTCTTTTTTTCTATGAGCTTGGCCACTTTTTCTCCCTTTCCTTATATAAGGACATTATCCTGCTACTTTAGATTGATCAATTTTTAAGAGGCCAAGTGTGGTGACACACATGTCTATAGTCTCTTTACTCTGAGAGGCTGAGGTAGGAGGACTCTCAAGTCTGAGACTAACCTGGTCAACATAGGGAGACCTTATCTCGAACTAATAAAAAAGAGAAATTAAAAGTGAAAAAGTTACAAATATGGTCAAGTTCTTTTCTTAGTAATTTTGCTTCCGAACACCAGGTTATCTTTCATGCATTCTGTATTGGTTTTCTATTGTTGCCATAATAAGTTTATCACAAATTTAGGGTCTTAAAGCATTCATTATCTTATATAGTGCTGTAGGTCAGAAGTCTGGTGTAAGTCTCATCTCAGACTAAAATCAAGGCGTTGGCTAGCTGCATTCCTTTCTGTAGGTTATAGGGGAGAATATCCTATTCATTCAGTTGTTGGCAGAATTCAGTTTCTTTCAGCAGAAGGTCTGTGATCTCTGTTTCTGTCATCTGAGGACTGTTTCCAGCTTCTTAGGTTCATTTGCATTGCTTGGTTCATGGTATCTTTCACCGTGTTCAAAATCAGCAATGAAAGGTGCAATCCATCTCACACAGAATTGCTCTATTTTCTTGCTTGTGATAATCTCTGTTAGATTCTGGGAGAGTTTTTGTTTTAGTATGCACATAATTAGACTGTACCTCCTAAATAATGCAGAAAAATCTACT
This sequence comes from Dasyprocta punctata, assembly GCA_004363535.1. Lineage (NCBI taxonomy): Eukaryota > Metazoa > Chordata > Mammalia > Rodentia > Dasyproctidae > Dasyprocta > Dasyprocta punctata. The sequence continues at coordinate 30,047 of RJWM01018535.1, forward strand.
CTATGTCAAATATTCTAACCTAATCACTTCAGTAAAGTTCCTTTTCCTTGTAAAGCAAGATATTCAAAAATTCTTGGAATTATGGTGTTTACATATTTGGATAGCCATTTTTCTACTTTCCATGAATCTCATTATTAGCAGCTAGCTATTACCAACACTCAGTGTATAATCCATCCATTCTTTAACCAGCAAATAATTAAGGAGCATATATTAAATTTTACATCTACTAAATTTCAGATGCCAAGGTTATAAAAATAAGGTACCTAATTCACTGAATAAGTTCATAAACTTATTTGTTAAGTTCTATATATAGAGTTTGGTGCAGTGTGTTAAGAGCACAAGAGGCCATATCAACTAAATTAGAGTGCTGAGGATGGCTTTTTGTGTGGATACGTGTCTCACATGAATCTTAAAAAAAGGCATCTAAGTTAGGATGACTATTGTGTTCACATCTATACTTTATATAGATAGTACTAGTGGCCATGTGGAAGATAGTGTGGAGATTGGGGTAATAAAATATTTACGATGTATGAAAATGCTGACTAGAAGTGATAAAAGCCTGAGCTTAGCACTAATAATGGTAGTTGGGATAGAGCACAGAGAAGTAAATTTAGAAAGGTTTGTGAAATATCATTGATTATATGTTGTATCAATCAAGATTCATACAGAGAAAGAGAATCAGTAGGAGACACATGTTAAGACATGGTGTTGCAGTGTACTGACTTGTGAGGACTGATTACACAACTCTAAAATCCATGGTGTAGTCTTTTAGAAAGGACAGGCTGGAGGTCTTTGACACAGGTTGAAGATAATGCTTCCAAGCAGAATTTCTTTTCTCATGAAAGCTTTAGCTCTGTTCTTGAGGCTATCTACTGACTGACTCAGATACACCTATATTATCTATGAGAATATCCCTTAATTAAAGTCAACTGATTGTGGATATTACCCACACCTACAAAATATCCTTCACAGCAACACCTAGATTACTGTTTGCTTGAATGACTGGGAACGCTAGCCTAGCCCACTCTACATGCCAAAAGACCATCATAGACAGGACTTCTAAGAGAGACAAAATAATAAGGAATGATTCTCAAGTTTAAACTTTTCAAATTGACACAATGTATCAACCATAACTGGCACTGGCATCCACTTCCAACCAGGTTCCATTTCCTAACAGCACAGTTTGCTACTGAACTGATACATGGATAAATCCACCCCAAGATCCAATCACTCTCCACAACGCGAGAGTCTTCTGGGGAATATTTTTTATCTATGCTATAACAATCATTACTGATGGAAAACAACAAGTGCTGACAAGCATGTGAGGAAAAAAGGAACATTTCTACATTGTTAGTGAGAATAAATTAATAAAACTAGTATGGAAATCACTAATGATATTTCTCAAAAAACTAAAAATAGAAATTCCGTTTGACCCAGCTACCTCTCCCCTAAGTATCTTCCCCAAAGAGTTAACACTGTGCTGTAGTGATACATGTATGCCCGTATTTATAGCAGTGCAATTCACAATAGTTAAACTTGGAAACAGCCTACATGGCCATTGACAGATAAATGGAAAAAAAGAATGCAACACCCATAGGGTGATATATATATATATCAGCCATAAAGGATGAAATCAGATGTCATTTGTAAAAAACCTGAAGGATCTTGGGATCATAGTCTTAAGTGAGTTAAATCAGACACTGAAGGTTAAATATCTCATAGTTTTACTAATATGAGACATCCATAATATAAATTAATTAAAGAGTAAAGAGATGATTAGAAAGAGGGAGACAGATGTTTTGTAATTGGTGAAGATGAAGAGGGGAGAGAGAAGGAATCAAAAATGATTATGAGATTGTAAATGTTTCTATTCCCCAAAGTGAATGTAATTATGTATTAAAATATATACCAAAAATTAAGTTTTAAAAATAACCCAGACCTTGAATTAACATCAGTTTCATCTACCAATAATCAAGTATTAATATACAATAACATTTTGGTGAATGAAACTATGATGTAAACTGAGATAATATTTTTTTGTTTGCTTTGTTTAGAATGTTGCCAAGAATGTTCATCATGTGCTGTACATACACCCATAATCCCAGGCAATCAGGAAGCTGAGAATTTGTAAGAATAAAAAGGTATGAATCTATTGCTCAAGGGTAGAGTGTTTGATTCATGCATGTTGCACTGGGTTCAGTCCTCAATGTGAAAGGAAGGAAGGAACAAATGAACGAGAGAGGGAGGAAGTGAAGAAGGAAGGTAGAAAGGGAGGAGAGAAAAGGAAGGAAATAAAGGAAGAAACTCATATTTTAAAATTTTATTTTCTACCTAAATGTATCTCGCAAATATCTGAGATACCATCAATAGCATACCTGCATCAATCAGAATGTGAAGCTACCACGTTGACAGGCATTCTCTGTATGTTTTCCTGGTCATTTCATTGCCTTATACTATTGTCGTGTTTCAGCATCTGCATATTGAAATACATTGTATTTCACGTAAGTTGCAGTTTTCATTTTACAAACGTGAATTTAAAAATAATTTGAGTTTTATTTTAATACAGTAAAATAGGCGTTATATTTAAGGAAGTGAGCTACATAGGATTGAAAAGCACTGACCCACTAGAAATAAGATGAGAATAAGCTAAAGAAAGGTTAACTTTATGTATAAATGCAAAGATTAGTAAGAACGCTTTATGCATCATCCTTCATGGTAGAAGTTACCATAGTTCTGATTTTCAAATCCAGTGAGTAGATTTCAGAACTATCTCAATCGACTCTTTTGTAACATTTAAAATTTTCTCCTGTCATCTTTTCTATAATATTCTTGACTTCTAGATCTCTTTGTATATCTGGCCATTGTCTTTAACTATCTTTTGTTGAGATACAATATTCAGTAGCCACAAGTTAAAGGAAAAAGGGTTCACAGTTTTGGAACTTTCAGTCCATAGTTGGCCTCATCCAACACGGGACAGCACAGAACAGGGCAATGGCAAGTGAATAGCTGTTCACCTCATGACAGTCCAGAAGCAGAGAGAGTGAAGGGAGGGACAGGAGTGGGAGATATATCCTTCCGGGCCACAGTCCCCAGTGACTAGCCTCCTCCAACTGGGCTTTACCTCTGAACATTACATTTAGCTATAAATTCATCAGTGGACTAATCCACTGATGAGTATTGCACCCACTGATCCAATCATTTTTCCAAAACCCCATCTATAACGTTTTGGGGGTGACATCTAGATATAAATTACAACTGCTGAATACTCTTCTGCCTGGATCTTTGGAACTGTTGCATCCTTAATCTCCCTTTTTTAACACTCACTTTGGTTTGGAAATCTCACAACTGCCTTGAGTTAAATTAAATGCACAGATGCAAATGACTTTCAGATTTGTATCTAAAACAGAAGATTATGTCAAACTTCACACTCGTGTGGTCTGCTGACCCACCGTGTGTACCTTATTAGCACCTCAAAGTGAACATGGCCAAAATCAAATTATTCAACACCCCACCAACAGCACTGTAAAACTCTTCTTATTCTTGTTGTCTAGCCCATTACATAATAGTCCTCCTCTCAATCATCTCCAATATTTAATCTGTCACCAAGTTATGATGAACATTTCTTTAAAATATCTAATCAAAGTGACTTTTTTTCATTCCAAAATCCCTGTCTCCATACCCTGGTTTAGACTCATCATTTCTCTCTAAATGTCAATAACAGGCATTTTTATTGGTGAATATTAATTATACAGATACTTGGGTTTCTTTGTGGCATTTTCATACATATATAAAACATATTTTGATCATATATATTCTCCCTATTACCCTGTTTATCCTCTTCTTGTTGTTCTCCCTTCCCTGAACATCTTCCTCTTCTCTTAACAGTTTTCTATTTTCATGCTATTTATCTTTCTTTTCCTTTCTGGACTCCTCATATTAAGGGAAAACTCGTGAAACTTGTCTTTCTGATTCTGACTTATTTGGCTCAGCATCATGATCCAATAATAGTTTTTTTAACCTTTCCCTTGCCTAGTACAACTCCTAGAATGACTTCTCCAAAACAAATACCTAACTATATTGTTTATCTACTTAAAATTTTTAAATCATTTCTATAATAAATTCTAACATAGCCTAAAAGATATTTTATGGCATGTCTCTTACTCAAGACTTGTATATTACCATTAATCCATATACACCATTCCACGAGTATATAAGGATTTTATTAAAATTTGTGTAAGAGGGCCGGGAGTTTGGCTCAGAGGCTTAAGTGCCTGTCTGACAGGTGCGAGGTTGTGAGTTCAATCCCCAGTGCAACAACAACAACAAAAAATAAATAAATAAATAAAATTTGTGTAAGTAGGATTTTCTTTTACTCATATTTTATACCCATTTCTACATTTCATTCCAGAAGTGTTTAGACTTTTGTCTACCTCATGAACTTCATTTTTAAAATTCCTGGTCATCTCTTGTAACCTGAGAAATTTTACCCTCATTTATATTCTTCTGCCTCTGTAAATAACAATAGATTCCTTATTTCTGTTCTTGAATATGTCTGTATTGTAATATATCAAATACCAAAAAGGTAGATGCACATTGGACTCTCAGTATAACATAATTAGATCAGGTTGATTATGAATATTCAAAAGAAAAATAGAGTACAGGGCCGAACATAGTTGGGAATATAGATATCTCTGGTGCATTACAATATGTTGATGACATTAAGGACAAGGTTTCAGACACCTCCACTATACCCACAACAAACCTACAGCTGGATCAAATCCCTTAAGGAGGCATCCCATCAAAAAAAAAGTGTTCAAGCAGTATGCCCATCCCCAGAAAGGAAGCAGTTTGTTTTGTCTCTTTATTCCTTTTGTAGACTGTTACTCAGTGAAGGGTCCCTATACTGGATCAAAGAAAACATACCCCACCTCTTCTTTTTGTCCTTCTCTAATTTTCCTTGCCTTTTTGCTCCCTTTCTGCTCCCTGCTGTCCTTCTCTGCACATTCCCACTCTCCCTCCTCTTTATTTCCTCTTCCTCCCCCATCACTGTATTTTTGCTTCCTCTTTTATTTTCCTTACATGTACCACTACTAGCAGGAACCTGTTCTGTACAGATAGCTCTTTCTTCAGCTTGTTGCTTATAGGACACACACCTTTTTACCACAAGGCTGCTGGAGTCTCTCTACCCTTTCCTGTATTGAATAGATTTTGGAGTCACCAAGAGACTATCTCCTGATATGAAAATTCATCCCCATGTTACTTATGAAAGAATTATGATCACAAGTGCAATGATCCCAAAGTACCACAAGACATTCCTTTCAAGTCTTCTCTCTCTGGAAAGCAAAATTTCCAAAGTCAAATGAGGAGGCATGTTTTGTGATCTTTTGTCCCCATCCAGTCATCTACACAAGACAGAATGGGTATCAGTGTGCACATACACGGATGTTTTCCAGTTTCTTCGGGATCTGTCCCCTTCATGGGCAGGTGCCACAGAAACAAACATCCACAGATCAGTCAGCACAGAGAAGGACTCATTTCTCACATGCTCCATCATGCATATACATAAGGACATATATGAACACAAAAGCATAGGGACCCCATCCCCAGGAAATCTTCCCATCCCTGAGGAGCACCCCTTCGCACACTAGATTAATATGCACATAGCCTCTTATTCGGGATGTGAAAAAGGGCAAGGCCACCATTCCATGCTGCATCCAAGTCTTTTTTTGAATTTTTAAAGTTTTTATATGTTTGTAGTACATAATGATTACATTCATTGTGGGGAGTTGACGCATGTACATAACACATCTTAAATCTTTTTACTTCCCTTCTCCTCCACTGCCTCCCTCCATCTCTTGGTTCCCTTCTCATTCGTAAAAAATCTATCTCCTTGTTACCTTTTATCTTTTATTTTGGTCTATATTTATACTTTGGGTTCCTTTTATAAGAGAAATCATGAACTATTTAAGCTTGTGTGTCATTTGTTTCATTTAACATTGTCTCAGGGTGCATATATTTTCTTAGAGAAGAGACAAATTTTTCTCTCTTTATAACAGAGTAGTAGTCTGTTGTGTATAAATACCACGTTTTCTTTATTCATTTGCCTGTTGATGTACATACAGATTGCTTTGAGTATTTAGCTACTATGAGTTGTTCTACTATAAAAATGGGTATGCATGTGTCACTCAAATATGTCTTTAGCTGTTTTGGAAATATACCTGGAAGGAGAAAGCTGGGCTGAGTGGAAATTCTATTTTAAATTTTTGGAGGACTCCCTACACCAATTTTCATAGTGGCTGTACTAGCTTACACTTTCATCAACAATGTAGAAAGGCAGCCACACCAGCATTTATTTTTATTTAACTTCTTAGTGACAGCCATTCTTTCTGAGTAAGAGAGAATCGTAGTGCTGGTTTAATTTGCACTTCTCTAATGGCTAGAAATATTGAATATTTATTCATGCGTTTACTGGCCATTTGTACTTCTTCTGAGAATTGTCTGTTAATTTGAGTTGCCTGTTTTTTGATTGTGTCTTCCATTTTGGAGCATCTAAATTTCTTTGAGTTTTATGTATATTAGATATTAGTACCTCTGCCCAAGTAGTAGCTGGTAATTTTGTTTTCCTGTACTGTACCTTATGCTTTCACATTGTTGGTCATTTCCTTTGCTATGCAGAAGATTTTTAACTTAGTATAATGTCATTTGTTGGCTCTTGCTGTATTTTCATTTACAATTGCACTTCTTCTCAGAAAGTGCTTCCCTATACTTATCTCTTTAAGAGTTTTAACTTAACCATTGTGTAGTGACTCTCTTTGCTGCTTCTTATCAGTTTGGGCTTGAAGTCCACTTTTTCTGAAAATAGGAAAATTACTCCTGCTGGTTTTGGGACTCCTGCTGGGGTACATTGCTTTCTATTCCTTGATCATCAGTTTATGGAATTTTTTGGGAGGAGGGGTTAAATGTGTTTCTCGTATACACATATCATTGGGTTTTATTTTTTGGTCCATTCTGTCAATCTCTGTCTTTTGGTTGGGGCAATTGAGACTATTCACAATGAGAGTGATTATTGAAAGATACTGACTTATCCCATTATTGCATTATTTTCTCACACTGATTCCTTTTTATTCCTCTTCTGCTTAACTGCCCACCCTACCACTAGACTTTCAGGCATTATTGGATTTATTGCCTCCTTAAGAATTTTTTGGAATGCTGGCTTAGCGAACATGAATTACATAAGGTGCTCTTTTTCATGAAAGATCTCATTTTTCTCTCAACTTTGATAGATATTTTTGCAGGTTATGTTAGTCTAGGTTGAAAGTTGTGTTCTATTGGAGCATAAATGACTTCATTCTAAACTCTTCTGGTTTTTATATTTGTGTTGAGATGTCTGCTGTAAATCTAATGGGTTTACCTTTATAAGTGATTCTTGCTTTTCTCTAACAGCTTTTAAGCTTTTCTCTTCCTGTTGAACTTTTGGGATTTTGAATGTGATGCCCCATGAGGAACCATGGGGGAGCACTTTTCTGATAATGCTGTTTGGAGTGTTATATGCAAAGCTTACCTGTATCTTGAATACATTCCCCATGCTTGGTAAGTTTTCTACTTCAGTTTGTGCAAGCAGGTTTTTTAAATGCCATTCATGCCATTTTCTGAGTTAATTTTAAGTTTAATTTTAATTTTAAGTAATAATTTGAGTTAATTTTAAGTTTGTCTTATTTGTATCTTCTAGCAGCTGTTGGATCCATTTACACTGCTTTCATATTGCTTCTAAGTTATTTCTGAGTATATGGTAACCTCTGCCAGCTCCACATTAACTTCTAACACATTCTCCTCACTTTCATCACTTCTACTCCCCATACTTTCAACATAATATTTTACCACATGGACTTCTGTTTGTTACATTTTCATGGACTCTAACTCTTTGCTAAATTATTCATTCATACTTTGCATTGTTTTATTTTGCTCAGCTAGCTTTTTATTAGCCTTCTTTAAGTCCATTGATCATTTTGTTTAGTTAGTAAGTCCATTATCTACTTAGTTATGTAATCTTTGAGCTTGATGAGTATCTTGCTGATTTTTTTCTTTGTTTTATTACTTCACACAAATCAGTCATTTTACCTTTAATTTCCTCCTGATTAATGCTCTATGGATCAGCTTTGGAAGTTTATGGAGGGATTACATAGCCTTATTGTCTCATGTTTTTATTTTTGAGTTTGTGTGTTGAGAGTTAGGATATTTGCTAGATGATGCAAGAAGTAACCTAAAATTGTTTTTTAACTGGAACTGGTGGAAAAAAAAAACAGAGAAGAGCATGAACAGCATATAAAACTTGTTTACACAGATTATAGCAGACTTTTTTGATAGTATGATCACTTTAGTGTCTGTTTTCTAGAGATATGCTCTTCATGTGGCAAACTGTAGGCCTTTGCCTCTGCCCCAAGATCCAAATACCTCTGTTAATTTGGGTAGCAGTGGATGTTGTGTGATTGACCCAGCACCCAGTTCTTCAGAAATGAACCACAGTAATTTTGGTGACACAAAAACAATATATTGTTTTATGGTTTATATGTAGAATCCCCCTCAAAATCTCATGTGCCCTTAGGGTGGGGTTTGGGAAGTTGATTGGATCATTGATGTGTGATAATCATCAACAAATCCATTCATTGTTGAATTTAGAGCTGACTTGTTCTTAGAAGGTGGGATCTGGTCAGAAGAGATAAGTAACTGGGGTGATGGCCTGGAAGGGTTTATCTCTTTCCTGCTCCTCCTTCACCCTCTGTACTTTCCATTGCCATGCTATGAACTGTTTCTCCTCTGTCATGCCCATCTGTCATGACCTCTACTTTGGAGACACATGACTATGGACCAAAACCATGAGTCATAATAAACCTTTCCTCTTTTAAATTGTGGGTGACAGAATTGTGTCTCAGTGATGAGAAAGTAACTAAGACAGTTGGTATATAGTAAAAATCAAATATAGCCACAACTGTTACCACTGGTAATAGCAAAGAAATCAACAAAAATAATAGAGTCAAGACAAAATGGATACAAACATACCATAAGAACCAATAAAAGATACAATTGTACCAGCCTTAATAGAAACCTAGAATAATAATATATGCACATTATGTTTGCCATTTCTTTTTTACTTGAGAGATTATTTCTGATCTAATTTCCTCTGTAGACACATGGAGTTGTTTTTTTACTTTAGTTGCTGTCGTTTGAGAAATTTCAGTTGTGCAATTTCTAGTATCTGCCATGTCGGTGTCTCCTGGGCTTGTTCTCAGTGGACTGGATGTCTGAGACTGCATTTTGCTCTTTCATTTTGTCATTTTCCCACGTTCCTCCAGACAAGCTGGTTAAGTCTAAGGCACTTTCCCTGCTGAGTGTCCCCACGGTGTAAAAGAGTGGGCCAGGCACCTGAGTTCCTTTGAGCCGAGGTTCCCAGGGTGATGGAAAAATGAAGGGTGAGGCTTCTGCTGTCTCTTGGCTCACCGGGGCTCCTCCCAGATGACAGAGGCTCTCTGAGGAGTCTCTTCTGGATCATACTTCTCCCTGGGGCACTCCACAGATATATGGTGCTGGCAAATAAACAGACCTGAGGATCAGTTGAACAGAGTAGAAGATACAGACACAACTACAAACACACTCAGCCACCTTATCTTTGACAAAGGGGTTAAACAAGTTCATTTGAAGAAAGATAGCCTCTTTAATCAGTGGTGCTGGAAAAATAGGCTTTCCAAAAACATGCTAGAGACTTAAACTAGACCCATGCCTATCACCATGCACTAAACTAAAGTCAAAATGGATCAATGATCTAAATATTAAGGCAGAAACACTAAATCTACTGGAAGACAAAGTAGGTTGAAATTTCAAGGACATAGGCGTAGGCAGAGAGTTCATGAACAAAAACCAAACTACATGAGAAATACTTCAGTGAATCAACAAATGGGATCTTATCTTATTAAAAAGTTTTTGCACATCTGAAGAAATCACCAACAGAGTGAAAAGAAAACCCACAGATTGGCAAAAGATTTTTGGCAATTGTCACTCTGAAAAAGAACTTCTACCTAAAACATATAAAGAATTGAAAAAAATCAGGCTCCCCAAATTCAAGGCCCCAATCCAAAAATGGGCATCTGAGATGAATACCCAGTTCTCAGATGAAGAAATACAAATGGCAAATAAATATATGAAAAAATATTCAGCATCCCTGATCATTAAAGAAGTGAAAATTAAAACAACACTGAGATAAAATCTCACTCCAGGAAGAATGGCTATCATCAAGAAATCAATGAATAACAAACGCTGGAGGGGCTGTGGGGAAAAAGAAACCCTTCTACATTGTTGGTGTGAGTGTAGACTAGTAAAACCACTGTGGAAATCAGTGTGGAGATTCCTCAAAAACCTAGGATTAGAGCCCCCATTCAACCGAACTGTTCTCCTTCTGGGTATTTTCCCAAAAGAATTGAAAACATCATACTACAGTGATATATATGCACCCATGTTTATAGCTACACAATTTGTAATAGCCAGATCTTGGAAACAACCCAAATGCCCATCAAATGAGGAATGTATAAAAAAGATGTGGGACTTCCTCCAAGATGGCCGCCCAGATGACACCGTGACCGGGAGGCTCCCTGAATATACCATCAAAATGCCGGAATATAAACTAATATAATAACAGAGAGAAGGAAAAAAGAGGGAGATGGGTCCTCTGGACCCAAGAAGAATCTAAAACGAGAACTGTAGCCCACGGAAAGAGTAAAAGAATGAAATAAACAAAG
>RJWM01018536.1:0-20908 GCA_004363535.1 Dasyprocta punctata
TCGTTTCTTGAGAAAGTTCTTGTTGATTATTATACTAACTTCAAACTTGCCCAAACAATACTAGCAAGGTACATGAGTTTCAATTAGAAATCAAATTGAAACATTTTAACATTCATAATTTTAATCATTAGGTTAATAATAAATGGATTACAAATTAAGACTCCAGAAGTACTTGCTAAGCCTTTGTAAATATTAATTAGTTATGTTATATATCTTGACATCATGTTTGCAAGAAAGTCTGAAATAATAAATTGTACATTACACTAAATATAAATATGCATTTTAAGATGAAAAATGACTGGGTTTAAAAACCGTTAAGAGGCATATGGGTTAGATACTAATTTTGGAAGAAACGCTGAGCGAGCTGTGAATATGTAGTTATGTGTGGACCCTCTCCTTAAACAGATCAGTTCTTATTAAAGTAACTATGAAAAACATGCCTGATGTATCCAGTTGTGCGTGAACTTCTAAACAAATCCCCAAATAAAATGTGTTTCTGGTGGACATTTTGTAAAGCAAAAGAAAATATTGATAAATGCATTCATCGGGAAGATAAAGACACAAGCATTTCAGATAGTATTCAGGAAAATCTTTAATAGAAGTCATGGAAAGTTTGCTACTTGGCTTCTGAAATAAAGACAGTGAATAATTTAGAAGTGCAGCTTTAAATACCACATGAGCCAGCACTCTGGAGGCTGAGGTAGGAGGAGCATTGTGAGTTTGAGACTGGCTTGGGCTACCACGTGAGCAAGGCCGACCTGAGCTACATAGTGCGACCCTGTCTCGAAAAAAATAGGGCTGGGAGTCTGGTTCAGTGGCTTAAGCACCTGCCAGGCAGGAGTGAGGTTGTGAGTTTTAGCCCCGGTCCCTCAAAAAAAAAAAAAAAAAACTGCTTGAGCCGAAAACCTGGAGTAGTTCAGAAGTGAAAATTATATGTTGTATGATGATACAGATTACCTGGGGGAACTGCTGAATTGGGCTTGGAATCCACATCTGGAGCTCAAATACATACGGAAGTAGATTCTTAGTAAAAACAAATGATGACATATTTTTAAAAGTGAAAATAGAAAACTTCTTCCTGATATTTAGTCTTCTAAGAAATAAGAGAAATAGGGTGCATCCTAGAGTTAGCCAAATGAAGTGTGAATGGAATAGAATTTCAGAACGTAAGAGTGGCAGTGATTTAGTCAGAAAGCACAAATGATGAAAAATGAGGAAGGGAAGCTTTTTAGAAAAGGGCACAGATTCTTTCTCTAGAGAGACCATCAAATGACCTGGACTCATCCCCTCCCCTGACCTCCCCTAGGAAAAAACACAAGAGCTGTAAAAAAGTGACAAAAGGTCACCCCAAGTATAAGCACCAAAACAAGGAATGTTTTGTTCACTGACGATGGGGACAAGAACTCAGTGGTGACTAGTAAGTACTGGCAATCAGGTGCCTGAACCAGATCCTAAGCCCGACCAGAAAATACCTGAGCACATCTGCGACTCACACCTGCAGGTGCACACTGTTAATAGGAAACTAGCAGCTGCCCCACACAGCTCAACCTGCAGAGAGCTGATTCTACAAAAAACCACAGGAGAGATGCTGTGGCTACCAGCACCATACTGTACCCAACACTGCACTGTCTATAAGCCAGCCCCAGAGCCCTACTCAGAGACCCAAAATTTTGCAACCATCTCAGAAGTGACCCACTCCCATACCTAAACTTCCCTATAAAACAAGCTCTCGCCCCTTGCTCAGGGCCAATGGTCTTTTTGCCCTTGGCCCAACCACAATGCATCTTCAATAAAATCCTCTCACATAGTTTAAACTGACAGCCTCACTGGTCTCAACTGTGCCTTGGTTTACCCTAACACTTTTCTTTGCTGCTGGGCTGGCACAAACCTCTAGCTGGCATCTTAGGGTCTCGGTGTCACGCAGCAGACCCAGTTCCAGGTGTGTCTTTGGTCTCCACCTGCTCTGATGTCTGGGGGTTGGGGTGTGGCTGGCCCTCCAGCCTCAAGGGTAAATGACACAGGGCTTGGTAGTGTTGTGGGAGGCGTGGCTTCCATTTCAAAGGTTGGACTGGTGGAAGACACTGGTATTGCACTGGTAGTTGGCTCCTTAGTTTGAGCCTGGTGGTGGACACTGCTGTGGAGCACACCAAAGTTGTGGAAGGGGCAATGATGGCCTCTAGGGTGGTATTTGATGGGGCAGATGTAAACCTACCTGGCATGCTAAGCACTGGCTGGGCCACTGACACCTGACCGGAGGAGGGACCTTGTACTTGGGGACCCACAGAGGGTGCGGGGTTCACTGTGCAGTGTGTGCACTGAGGAACTCAGCATGGAGGAGCTAACTGTGTTGGCAGCAGTCTGGTTACTTGTGGCCAACAATGCCCTGGCTACTATCCTTAGAGATACATTGGTACTTGGCACTGGAGCATGAGGTGAGCTGAGAGAAAAATATCCAGAGACAGTCACGGTTGGGGTGTGCTACACAGATGTGGGAATGGGTGACATGGGCCTGGCTTCCAGATAAGAACAAGAAGAAAATACAAACCAACGTGAGGGCTGTCCCCGTCTTGCAGGTGAGCTGGGGCAGGGCGGTGTGGTCCCTGAGGCTCCTTGGACTGTGACTGGTTCCCTGAGCTGTGGCCTTGGCACTGTGTCCGCCAGATAAGCTCTGGCTGTGCAGGTGAGGGCAGCGTGGCACACTGTGTGGCATACGTGAGACTGAGGCAGTTGCTCCACTGTGGTAAGATGCATCCGGGCCGGGGCTCAAACTCACAACCTCACTCCTGCCTGGCAGGTGCTTAAGCCACTGAACCAGACTCCCAGCTCTATTTTTTTCAAGACAGGGTCGCACTATGTAGCTCAGATCGGCCTTGCTCACATTGTAGCCCAAGCCAGTCTCAAACTCACAATGCTGTGGAGTTTTAATATCTAAAACTGTAGGCTTTTAAAAATTGTTTTAATATCTAAAATTGTGGGCTTTTTAAAATGTAACCATTGGAACGTTTTTCCTTCTTCATTTACAGCCTTCATTTTCTATAGCTTGAGAGAGAATTCAACTGTTACTGTCTCAGTGAAAGCAATTATGAGCTAGACCCTTGGTCAAGTGACTGGCAATATGAATGGGGAAGTGAGTGGATGTCTCTTAGTGCAAGTCATTGCCATTGGTTTCATCAGTATGTTGGTTGGCTGGTGTCCTCATAGGAGAATGCCTCCCCATGTGTGATATGTGATGATGTATGAAGAGTCTTGTGCTGATTTTACTATTTGTGTAACTTTGTCCACAGAGGCATCTCGCAATCAGAACCAACAGGGCTTGGAAACCATTTTCCAAATCCAAGCTTCAACCTGCTGGGGTCTGTCACATGGGAGACACCTGATGAGTGTTGTGAAGCAATGACTGACCAACGCCGTGTTTCTGGGACTAAGAAGAGACAATTTATACTTCAGGATGAAAGTGGGAAATAAAATCAGCAAAGACTTTCAAGAAAAGGTAAGATTTGAATTGTGACAAAGCACTGAGCTTTGGAGGTGTGCAGCTGTTGCCAACAAATATTAGGGGCTGGAGGAACTGTAGGGTGGAAGTCACCAATATTCCTCGGCATGAGAACAGTTAGGCTGGAAGAAAGTTTCTGCAAGACAAGGAAGTAGGAAGCAGGTTGAAAGATTGCTTTGGGAACAGTCATGGCTAGGTACAGGGCATTTGAACTGTGTTCTATAGGAATGCAGTGATTGGTTCTTCTCTTTAAAAAGTGTTTTTGGTGAAGTGAAATCACACAAGCCACTTTAAGTGTCATGAACTAGGCAGCAGTCTCTAGGTGGATTGGAGATTGACTGAGAAGGGGAGAGAAAGCATGATTGGAAAACCACTGCTAGAATCTGGGCTGCAGTGCTGTAAAGGAGGGCAGTATCAGTAGGGATGGAGAGGAGGGGACAGGTGAGAGTTAATGGAGAAAGATTCCAAATAGTAGATAGATGGTGAGGTAGAAAAAGGAAGGGAAGAGGAGGGAGGAGAAATGTCACCCGGGAATGATGATTTGGAAATCACCTTCGTAAAAGTCATAGGTAAAACTTGAAAATTTAGTGAGGTTGACAGAAGATACCAGTGTGGAGCGATAAAGGGCATACAGTAAATATGCTTTGGGAAAACTTAAACTTTCAGGGATTTAAGGAAGGAAAATATTAAGCATGGAGTATGTGAATGTTTAGAAAAATCAAACTAGGAGAGTTTTATAAAACGGAAGATTAGACAAAAATATAAGAATCTGAAAAGAAGATTGAAAAGCTTAAAAAATTGAGGGAGGCCATTGGTTGGAGGCCATTGATTTGGTAACAAAAATGTTAGTCATTTAAAACAGTTGCAGAACTTCCTAAGAAAGAAGTAGGCCAAAAACTTTGTCACTGAATGGGAGAGAGAGGGGAGGGCTGTTGCCTCACAGGAAGTGCTTTAGGATATAAGAAAAGAAAAGACTGAAAGCGGGAAGGCTTTAGGGAAGGAAGTAATAGTGAGACGCAGGATCCAAAAAAGGGAAACTTAGTAGGAACAAAACGGTGGAATATTTAGGATGGCATAATGAAGGCACAAATTGAGGAGCTAACCGTGAAAGGAAAGATGCTGTCTCCTCTAAGGTGAATACAAAAGCAAGGATTACTACATAGAGAAATATTTGGAGAAATATAAAAGTGGATCTAAAAGAAGTTAGGAGAACTTGTTCTTACTGGCTTTGTTTTCATAAAGAAGGAGCTGCTTACCATCTGAGGTGAGTGCTGGAGCTGGGAGCAGGGGTGCAGGGTGAGGAGGTGGAGGTGGGCACAGGAGTTGAGGGTCTGGTGTCATGGATGGGAAAAAGGGGTCCAGAGCACAAAAGATTTTGTGATAAATATTTCATGCATTTGGAATATTGACATTATCTCCCACCCCGGCCCCCATCGCACCTTGAGTTTGAAATGTGTTGATGTGAGGGAATGTGAGAATCAAAAAATTTTAGAGGATCATTGACAAGATAAATGGATTTGGTAGCCTATCTATGTTTTCTGTTTAAGTAGCATATGCAAGAATTTTGCCTGCATATGTTGTTTTCAGAAAGAAATACCATGTACTAGCATGGTTGACTGAGACAGTTTCTGGTACTGTATTTCTTATAATTAATAAAGCCTTAGCAGACTGTTTGGACTTTAGAGAAGGTTTAACTTTAATTTGAGAGTAGTTTCAAGTGTATTAGATAGAAAGTGTCTTCCCAGGGCTGAGAGCACTTGCCCCGTATGCACCAGGCCCTGAGGTCCCAGCATTACCAAAATTAAATTTTGTTTTTTCTTTGAAGATCCAATGAGGAAAGCACTTGAATTTGCAGGCCGCATACTGGTTCTTCATCTTCTTTTTCTTTCTTTCTTGTCACAATCTTTAAAGAACATTAAAGACCATTTTTAGTCCCAGGCAGTGGAATAACAGCCCATGGGCTACAGTTTGCCCATGCTGATATAAAAAAGTGAATCTCCTGGGAAGTGTGTGAAATGAGCCCAGGGACAGAAGTCATAAGGGGGAAGAACTAGAGATGCATGACTGGGAAGTCCAATATTGTAATTTTTAATTGAATTTCAATTTGTTTTGTTACCGAAACTGAGTAATTTTTAATTTGTTTAAAATATTAAAATTAGTGGTTTGTGAAATGACTTGGGACAACCATAAGAAATACCATTACAAAATCTTAGAAGCAGGACTTTGAACTCACAACCTCATGCCTGTCAGACAGGTGCTTAAGTCACTGAGCCAAACTCCCGGTCCTCGTTTTCTGAGGCAAGGTCACACTGTGTAGCTCAGGCCGGCCTTATGCTCGCGTTGTAGCCCAAGCCAGCCTGGAACTCACAATACTCCTCCTACCTCAGCCTCCCAAGTGCTAGGATTAAAGGTGTGCACCACCACGCCCAGCTAGGACTTCTTAAATAGTTAAGTAAACTCATTTTTCCTTGACAGAAGGGAGAGGATACTTGGAAAATTATCAAAATCTATGTTTTCAAAACTCTGTATGTTAGCCCAAAGCTTACAGCAATCTAAGGAACATGAGTTTAAGAAAAGATGCAGAACCTCCCTAAGAACAGTGGAGTTTGTGATGGTCTATCTTTTTCTACCTCCACTTCCATTTCCCAGCCTGTGCTATCTTTGGAAGCAAGTAGCTTTCCAGTGACAGAGGGGTAGACTGAGCTTGGAATCTTCAGAAGCCCCACATCAAGAGCAATGTCCCATCGATCTGTCTCATGGTTCCCTGTAGCCTCAGGCATAGGGTGTGTGCTGGGCCATTTTGGTGCCTGGGTCTGGGAGCTCAGGAGAGCTGACAGTTCCTCAGGGCTGCAGGTGCAGGCACAGGTGCTCTGCTGAGGAAGAGCTTTGCTGCCTTTGACCATCTTCTGATGACTCTGAGGGCCATGGTTCTAGAGTGCCTGCTGTGGGCCAGAGTTTTTTCTAAAATAATTTCACTGAGCATAGTTTATGTATTTGCTTCTCTTGAAAATTTTATGCAAAGTCCTAGGGTATGAGAGACATAAGAATAATACTGAAAAAAATTACAGAAAAATCAAGATCACCCCCTTCATCACTGTTCTACACATGATCTCAGAGGAAGTCACAGACCTTCCCAGTCTCTCCCTTTGCCCAAGTGTCCTGTCTCCCTTAGCATGAGGGGAGGTTAGCAGGATTGACAGTGTGCTCCAGGTCTTGGTGTTGTCCCCGTGTTCCTAGGACAGAAGCAGTTGGCCACCTGGCCTTGTGCATGCTCTTTAGATGTGGAAACAAGTCTTTTAAAATGCTTGGTTTGAAGAAATTTATGAAGCAGCTTCTAATGACTTTATTTCTTTTTCTCTCTTTTCCAGCTGCCTTTGTGAAAATCTTGCATTGGTAAGATTTAGTTTTAGTTTGAAATAAAAAAAAATTGGACTAAAATTTACTATTACTATTTGCATACATAAAACAGTTTCTGGTGATGTGCATAGAACATCTTGATGTGTACCAGTTTACACATATATATTACTTTTTATTGTACAAACTCCATATGTGAAGCAGCATTTACAAAATAGATGCATTAAGGAAATAACAATTTACAAATTAATATATTTTTGTTTTTCCAAAGAATCTACCACTGCACTTCTAGAAACATCTAGCTTTTCTAGTGTATTTTTCAGCTTATTTAATCTCTTCTTTCTTTTAACTGTTAGTGACATTAAGTATGAAGTCTTATTAATTTAGTTTATTGGTACAATTTAGGTATACATAGTGATCACATTTATCATAGGGAATTTTTACCTGTAGGTGATATGTCCAAGTTTCTCCTTTTCTTCTCCATTCACCTCCCCTCTCTTCAACCCCAGTTCCCTTCCTTACTTAGAAAGTTTTCTTCGCATTTTCTCCTTTTCTTACTTTTTTTTCTCTTCTATCCCCTTCCCCTTTACTTTTGAACAATTACTTCCTATTTCACAATATCTATTATATATATATTTTTTTTGGGGGGGGGTTGGCACTGGGGATTGAACTCACAGCCTCGCACCTGCCAGACAGGCACTTAAGCCACTGAGCCAAACTCCCGGCCCTAGTTTTTCGAGGCAGGGTCGCACTATGTAGCTCAGGCCAGACTTGCACTCGCATTGTAACCCAAGCGGACCTCGAACTCACAACGCTCCTCCTACCTCAGCCTCCCGAGTGCTGGGATTAAAGGTATGCACCACCATGCCTGGCTCCATTATACTTTTTGGTTCTTATTTACACTTTCAGTTTCTCACACCAGAGACAATGAAATATTTACACATAAATGTGTGATTTATTTCACCAAAGAATATGGTCTCAAGGTCTATCCATTTAGCTATAGATGTCCTAAATTTATCCTTCTTAGGGCTGAGTAGTACTCCATTATATAAGGTTTTAGCAGTGCTTGCCATTTATAAAGCAATATACAGGGACCATTCTGTTTCCTTCTACCTGAGTGATGCAGAATTAAATGACTGAACCTTCAGTGTGTATGTACTGGCACTTTATTTTATAAAAGTGATCAGTGTGTGACACTCCTATGTAAAATAAGGGTATGTTCCCTCTGGAATTCTCTCATTTGGCCTTGAGCTCGGGCTTCTCCTCCTGGGCAGGGTGGGCTCTGCCCCTGTTCTGTTGGCACAGTGCTTCTGTGGCTGCTGAGCCTGCAGGGAGCTCTGGGTGTCAGCACCAGCCTGGGGTGATAGGAGGGGGGGCGCCAGCAGCTATGAGTGCCTGTGACCCACATGGAAATAGGGCTGCGTGGGGAACTGTAGTTTGCTTTCTTTTTGACTTCATTGAAAAGCAACTACGTAAATTCAAGGTAGCACAATGGCTGACTGCAACTAATTTGTCCTGCACAATTGTTTTGTCACTGCGTGTTCCTGTTGAGTTGTACCACTAAAATAGCTCCGAAGTTTAATCTTGTGTTCCTTGGCAGTCAAAGTTTATCCTTTAGAAAATGTTATGTTTATTTAAAAACTGATTTAATCTAAAATGATTTTACTTAAAATTATATTCTGAGCACTTTTCAGCAGGTACAAATGTGGTGCATTTAGGTCCCTTGTTAAACATCTGCGTGTGTTCTCATTTACGGGCCTGGGGTAGATGGGCGGGGACTGCCACAGGGACATTAGATAGATATGCAAGTGAAGTGAAAGACCAGGTTAAGGAATGTCGCCTGTGCTCTACACTGGATTATAAATGCCCCAGAACATGTAGGTTCATAGCAGTTATAACATTGACTCAATATTTATTATAAATTTTATTTTTATGTTTCTCTGGTTTTTGTACTTCGCTTACCTGTGACTGTTATGCTAGTACTAATTCTGAAATCTGTTCTTATTATAAAACAGTATTTCATTTTTTACTTGGGTACACTTTACAAAACCTTTTGAGAATGGCCATTATTTTTTTCACCTCTCAACTTTCGAAAGGGAATTGTCTTTTTGCAATGAAATGGTTAGTTCTTTCTTTTGAGGAGTTAATTTGTACATTAAGAAGAGGAAGGGTATGAAGAAGAAATGTATTAGGAATGGAAATGGGTTTCTAGTGAATGGTGGTGTTTCTCCTTTCTGTCTGTATCAATTTTCCAGAATGCTAGGTGTTCCAGCTGCTGCTTTTGACTCTTCTCTGTATAATCCCTGAAATGCTTTGAAGAACTGGGTATGCTACCATTTGTATGGCATTTGAATATTTTAGAAATATCATTTCCAGTGACAGGATTTACAGTGTCATTAAATAAAGAGGACAGCTGTGGTGGAATCTGGGTCTCAGTGACAGATCACTGGGTCAGTACAGCAGTTCTTGGCATCTCTGTATGATGCTGGTCAGTCACCTGCCTGCTTCTGGGTCCTCTCATCTGTTAATGAAAATGCCAACCCCAAGGTTTCAGTAAAAATGAGGGCGACAACAAAGAGAGGCATAAATACCAGTACCTGCCACAAAATCTTATTAATATCTCATTATTAATAACAGTCTATGTGTTGTGTTGAAATATATGTGAAATATATGGGGGACTCATTAAATTTTTTAAAAAATGTGTTATAGTATGTGTTTCTCACTTTTCTCATTGCTGGGACAAAATACTGACACCTACACTTAAAGAGGAGAAGTTTATATTGGTTCACATTTCAGCCTGTAGTCTGCCTGCTTCAAGGAAAGATGGTGTAGCAGAGGGGCGTGGCAGAGGAAAAACTGCTCACCTCATGGGCACCAGGAAGCATAGAGATACAGACAAGGGAGGAGTCAGAGGGGGAGGTGTCCTTCCAGGTCATCCCCACAGTGACCCGCCTTTTCCTATCACATCACACCTCCTAGCAGCATGCCAGGTACAATGCTGCACAATCTAATTACCTCCCAGACATGAGAGGCCTCTGGGCCCATTTTATATCTATGCCACAATAAACTATGCCACTATAGTACAATAAAAGACATTTCCATTAATCCCCTCAAAACACTCTCCTCACTTCCAACACACTTATCCCTTCACTATCACCACACTCTGGAGCATGTCTGGAAGTCCTTTTTGGTGTCTTTTTATAACTGCTTTGATATCCTGCATCAATTCAAAACATTTAAATTTCTGTCACATAGAAACATAGTGTGTCCTCATTCACTTTACTTCCCAGATCTGGCACTGTAGGACTTAGGGCTCTTCCCCAAGTCAAAATGACTATGAAAGGTGAATGTTGTCAATGGATTCAGGACACTGGGAAAGCCATAACAAAGCAACTAAAGACACTTACAAAGAGGACCTCCACAACTGTTCTAGAAAGTGGTAAAAACAATGGATAAATGTGTTTCAGCTGAGTGAAAATTTTGAGCGGTACTCATAGCAATGTATCTTTTATTGTAATAATGTCTCTTAATTTAAACATTTAATCTGTGTTGAGATCATATCTAATTTCATATATATGCATTTCCCTGAATGCAGATTTCTGTATATTAGATACCTTAATTTTTGCATTGCCTTGTGGTACCCTAAGGAAACTTTTATGAACTCATTTTGCCAACCAAAACTATGAGAAAATGGCCTGAGACATCAGTTAAAACATCAGAAGCTGCTGAGGTTTCCTAGCCCCTCAAAAATAAAGTAGTAGACTTCCAGTTCACAGGATCTGCCTGAAGCTTGTGCACTTGAGTTTTGCTGAAGGTGGATGCAGAAAAGAGGAAATAACACTGAGACTTAGAAGTATTCTCACAGTGGTGACTCATCAGCACTGCCAAGAGAAATGCACTGTGTGATGGAGGATGAAAAAGATGATGTGAAAATGGAGATGGATAAAGAGAGTAACAGAAAACTCTTCTAGACCTACATGGATAGGGTGGATGAGCCCCAGGCCAAGACAGGGCTGAAGCAAAATTAAAGGAAAGAGGGAAGGTAGGACAGCAAGAGACCACCATCTTCAGGGCCCTGCAAGTTCCATCCCAACACTGAGGGGGAAAAAAATAAAACAAGAAGAACAAAACAAAAAACAAACAAACAAAAAACACAGGACGCAGGAAAAGCAAACAAAAGCCAGCACAAGAACCTTGGCCTTGTCAATCCTTTAGAACAGAAAATGTCACATTGACAGATGTTTGATAGGAATGCATTCGTTGGCTTCAGCTCCCATTAAATGATTAAAAATACCCTGTTTTCATATGGTACCTTGGCCTTTTTTCTGTAATTCAAACCAAAAATAGCTCTTCCAGTTTGTCTGGGAAGTTGAACAGAATATTTTCTTCGATGAATTGAAGTGATACTGGGTGCTGGTAGTGCCCAGGAATCATGGGGCACCAAACTCCTGTCAGACTGCATGTCATTGTGTTGTGTGTCCTTACCAGATTGTAATTATAGTGTGCAGAGATACAATAAATGATATAACAAAATTGAGTGAATTCACATTTTTAAAAAAAGGCATCATGTAATCATAGTATTTACAAATGTATTATCAGTGTACTACATCTTATAAATAGTACTTTGTGGAATTTTCATTTTATATAATACAGGATAAAAGATACTTTGGGTATAAAAAATAGTGAAATTAAAGAAGAATGAGTATAGAGTTAGTGCAGATCATTTTTTAATTTTTGGAGGGAGGAGATTGCATTTTAAATGGTGACTTTTATTTGCTTTTATAAATATTATTGCCCTTTTTTTATCTGAAAATGGCAAATTGATGAGGAATGTAATAGAAGAACATGCTTTTTAAAAGTCCTCAAGTTAAATAGCAGCACTTTTATGGCCTAATGAAGCCATGTTTCTTTTATGCTGGATGACTCACTGAGATCGCCCCTTTTTCGGCTCACACCTCTGTGGGCACCAAAAGCCACCTGATGTTACCTTTCACTCTGTGCAGAGAAAGAGGTGGGGCTATGAAGTAAGACAGAAGCATGAAATTCTGTTCACATGGTGTGCTTATGATTACGATATGTTATTAAGAGCATGGCAAAAAAGTGATTATCTACATGTAAGTTTGTACAGGATCATGAACTCATTTTATAAACTCGTATTTTATGATACAATTTATGATATGACAAATTCCAAGCACTGGGGGGATAAAATCGAATTTGTTAGAATCAAAAGTATATTGTAGACATATTTTAAGTCACTATTGGAAAAGGTAACCACGTGTGGTGGCAGTCATTAGTAATCCCAGCATTTGGAAGGCTGAAGCAGAAGAACTGCCACAAGTTCAAGGTCAGCCGGGGTTGCATAGTTTTTCAGGGCCAGTCTGAATTATGTAGGGAAACTCTGTCTGAAAAAGCATCAACAGCCAGTCGTGGTGGCGCACGCCTTTAATCCCAGCACTCTGGAGGCTGAGGTAGGAGGAGCATTGTGAGTTCAGGCCGGCTTGGGCTACAACGCCTGTGCAAGGCCAGTCTGAGCAACACAGTGCTATTCTGCCTCAAAAACCTGGGGCTGGGAGTTTGGCTCAATGGCTTAAGTGCCTAACAGGCAGGAGCAAGGTTGTGAGTTCGAGCCCCAGTACCGGGAAAAAAAAAAAAAGCATTGACAACAAAACTAGTTCAGAAAAGAAAATCTTGTTAAAACATTTGGTCATCTTCAAACACTTTAGTCTGAAACCTTTCAAGATTATAGAAAAATTAAAGGAATGGTTCAGCGGTAATCTGAAAATGTTCGCTTTTGGAGCCCACTAATGCAAATGAAGGAATAATTACAAATTCTTACTGACTTTTCCCATTTTTTTCAGAAAAATGAGTTTAAAAAGTTGTAATTTTTCAAACTCAATAATCAAGAATGAAGTTTTGTCATTTTTGTGGAAAATGGATGGACCTAGAAACCATCAAGTTAAATGAAATTAGCCAGTCTCAGAAAGCTAAAGATCATATTTACTCTTATTTGAGAAATGAAATTAATAAATACTGACACATAAAGAGGGGTGGCAGGAAACCAGGAGGTGGACTTGGAGACAGGGATGGGCATCACTGGGAGGGTGAAGGCAAAGGAAGGGAGTGGGGCTTAAAAAGCATATTAAGTACGTTATTCTATGTGGTTGATCACGAATAATTGAGTAAAAATTTGATTTGGCATTCATTAAATGGTTAAGATTAAAGAAATATGTACACAGGGTTCAGAAATATAATGCTGAGAAAAATGTAGAGTGGCATATTCAGATAAATGCATATACTAATCCATCAAACAAACCACACCATTCTGTAATATTAACAAACACTGATAAAAACAAAAATAAGATATTTAACATTTTATTTGTGCCTTTTTATTTTTTTACAAAGGGACTTCATTATTCTCACTTCAGGACCATTATTGAAGTACTTTCATTTTTGGAAGGCCTGTGGATGATGAAGCATGACAGACTCACTGAATATTCACTTGTAATTAGTACGATGAAACCATCCCATCTTTATCCAGAGGTGAGTGATCCTTTGAAACAAATAATACTTGTAGTGTGATTTTTTAAAATCAGATTAAGGCACTAACTGATGATAATAAAAAGGGAGAGGACCTTTAAATTGGTTGATTATGGAAGTTCTTATAGTTGAACATAATTGTTTTTTTTTAATACAGTTTTAAAAATTCTTTTCTTCATATATGAAAGTCCCAGTAACCATGTTCATGTGAACTCAAAGACTAAATGTTACTATGGAAGTAATGGCCAGGGTAATAAGCCAACCAAATGGGAAAGTGAGTCACAAGCACTAAAGAGGGTTCTCCAAGGGTCTGTGGGCATGGTGAGTAGGCATAGTGACCACATGGAGGGCCCCCAAAGTCAGTAGTACCAGCAAATCCATTGGTATTCCAGGGCTAGAGGTTTGATCCACAGCAATGATGAGAGAAAAAAAAAAGATTTATTTAGTCACGTAGTGCTTGGCTTTAAAGTGATTTCTGTGGAAATCTGTAAATTCTAGAGATTTGAAAATCAGCAGAAGATTAGTAAATTCAGTTTATAGACTGTTACTGAATTTGTCCATGGGAAGTACTAGCTTTGACCTTAAAGTTAGAGTAAAGAAGATATGTTGTTGTTGTTTGTTGATCTCTTTAGTTTTTTGTTTCTCTTCTTTATGACCATTCTTTAATCTTTATTGGTTTCATTCTGAACTATCTTGCTTGATTATATTAGACCTGATGATATGGGCAGTTATTTTAATAACAAGATGTATTCTAAGGGGAAAGGAGGGAAGAAGGAAGGGAAAAGGAAAAAGACATAAATTTATAAATAGGTATACATAGGACAGTTAAAATGACTATATTACTAAATGCATTAGCTATTGAAAAGTTAATACTCATGATTTAATAAATTTTGGATGTCTATATCTGTCAATCTGAACAACCCCTATGAAGGTAATGATATGCAATATTATAACTATTGCCAAATTTCAACCATCTCATTGTGTAAACCTACAATGTTATTGTATCAGATTTGTTGTTGTTGTTCATCTGTCATTTTTGCTTTTTGTTTCTGTCTTCTGTGTCCATTTTCTCTTAAATAAAAAAAGTTACTAATTTTTAGTTTTTTTTCATGTTTAATAAGTTCAAAATTTGTTTCAATTTTGAAATGTTGAAGACTATAGAAACTTGGAGAATACTGAATTATTTGTGATCAACCTTGTAGAATAAGAAAATGCTAATATTTTGTCATTTTTGCTTCAGAATAAACATTCAACTAACACCAAAGTCAGCTTTATTGAGCAGTGAATCCATCAGGGCCTGGGCTTTTATTTGTTGATAGGTTTTTAATTATACCTTTGATTTCATTTATTGATAATGGGTTATTTAGGATTTTTATATCTTCTTGATTTTGCTTTGGTAATTTATGTATATCTAGGAATCTGTCCATTTCTTCTGTATTTTCCATCTTACTAGAATACAAGTTTTCAAAGTAGGTATAGATGATTTTCTGGATTTCTGCAGGATCCGTTGTGATTTCACCCTTTTCATTCCTAATTGCGTGGATTTGAGTCTTTTCTTTTCCTTTTTTTGATAAAGTTGGACAAGGATTTGTCAATTTTAATCTTTCAAAGAACCAACTCTTTGATTCATTGATTCTTTGTATTTTTTTTAGTTTCCAGTGTGTTAATTTCTGCTCTGATCTTTAAATTTCCCTCCTCATACAAGCTTTTGATATAACCTGCTCTTTTTTTTCTAGAAGTTTGAGGTTCAACATTAAGTTATTTATATGAGCTTGCTGTTTTTGTGATATGGGCATTTGGTGCTATAAATTTCCCTCTTAAGACTGCTTTCATTGTGTCCCACAGGTTCTGGTATGTTGTATTGTCATTATCATTCATGTGTAAAAACTGTCTAATATCTTCTTTAATTTCATCTGTGACTCATTAATTGTTCAGTAGGGTGCTATTTAATTTCCATGTGTTGATGAAATTCTTGTGGTTTCCTTTGGCATGCATTTCCAATTTCATTGCACTGTGATCTGATAGTATGCATGGGACAATTTTAATTCCTTTACATTTACTAATTGCTAGTATATGGTCTATTTTGGAGAATGTCCTGTGTGCAGCAGAGAAGAATGTGTATTCTGATGTTGTGGGTTGGAAGACTCTATAGATATCTACTAAGTCCATTTGCTCAAAAGTTTGATTTAGTTCTAATATTTCATTATTGATTTTTGTCTAGTTGAGCTGTCTTTTTGTGACAGCAGGGTATTGAGGTCACCCGATACAATTGTATTAAGGCTTATTTGATTTTTCATGTCCATTAAGAATTATTTTATATAGCTAGGTGCAGTGGTATTTGTTGCATATATATTTATGATTGTTTTCTCTTCCTCTTGGATTGTTCCCTTTACCGTGATGTAGTGACCTTCTTTATCTCTCTTAATCAGTCTTGGCTTGAAATTTACTTTATTTGCAAATAGAATAGCTACCTCTGGTTTTTTCTGAATTACTGTTCCATGGATTATTGTTTTCAATCTTTGACTTTCAGTCTATGAATTTCTTTTGGAATTAAATGTGTTTCTTGTGTGTAGCATATTGTTGGATCTTGCTTCTTGATCCATTCTGCCAGTCTGTGTCTTTTGATTGGTGAATTGAGACCATTAACATTAATGGTTAAAACTGGTAAATATTGACTTATCTTTGTCATGTTATTTTCCTGTTTTTGGCTCCCCCTTTATTCCTTTTCCCTCTTAATTTTTGCTGTTCCTGGTGGCTTCCTTCTTTTGGCATTCATACAACTGTGCAGTCCTTATTATCTCTAGAATGTCCTTCAGAACATTTTGGAGTACTGGTTTGGTCGTCATAAATTTCCTCAGATGTTGTTTGTCATGGGAGTATCTTATTTCTTCATCAATTTTGAAAGATAGTTTTGTGAGATACATCAATCTGGGTTGAAAATTGTTTTCCTTTAGAACTTGGAGTACTTCACTCTGTTCTCTCCTTGACTTGAGAGTTTGTGCTGAGACATCAGCTGTAATTCTGTTGGGCTTTCCTTTATAGGTAATTTGTTTCTTTTCCCTTACAGCTTTTAAGATTCTATTCTTGTGTTGAATTTCTGGAATCTTGACAATGATATGCCTGGATGTAGATTTTTTTGATCATTGCTAATTGGCATTCCATATGCATCACTTATTTGTATGTCAAATTCTTTTTCTCTACCAGGAAAGTTTTCTGTCATGATTTCTGTGAACATGTTTTTAATGTCATTTGTGGTTTCTCCTGCTTGTTAGTTGACTCCAATTAATCTTAAGTTATTCTTCTTTGTCTCATCCAGCAGCTGCTAGATTGATTTCTCATATTCCCTTGCTAGTTTTGAGAAATCTTTCTTTTCCTGGTCACTAACTGCAAGCCTGTCTTCAATATCTGAGATCCTGTCCTCACATTGGCCTAATCTGCTTCGAATACTTTCAGTGGAGTTTTTATTCTCCTGGATATCTGCTTGAATGTGCTTTATGAATTCCATTTGTTTCCTATGTTGTGCTTCCATAATTCGCTTAAGCTTGTCTATGTTTTTGTCTGTGTCTGCCCTAACATCTCTAAGCATGGTGTGTATTTTGG
The DNA here is from genome assembly GCA_004363535.1 of Dasyprocta punctata. NCBI lineage: Eukaryota > Metazoa > Chordata > Mammalia > Rodentia > Dasyproctidae > Dasyprocta > Dasyprocta punctata. The sequence continues at coordinate 16,985 of RJWM01018536.1, forward strand.
GAATCTCTAGCTATTGGAGAGATTATTTCTGATTTCATTGTTTCCAGAGCCTCATTAAATTGCTTTGTTACTACTTTGGAGAGACCTGGTAGGGGGCTTTCAGATTTTCCAACCTCACTGCCCACTGGGTTTGCCTTTGGTGAACTGTATGTCTGGGGTTGCGTCTTGCTTAAGTGTCTTCTCATTTCTTTTCTTTTTTAGTTTAATTCCTAGAGTGATACTTGTAAGTTGCCTATGTTGGGTTGCTTTATTTGTGGTATTTAGGGCCCTTAGGTGATGATTACTTCTCTGAGGTATCTTCCAGGTGTAGTTGGTTTTTGAGTTTTGAGTCTGTTGGAAGATCTTACCTCTTCAGTCTGTTGCAGATGAGAAGTTGTTGGTCATTTGACCTAGTCCCTGGTTCTTTGACAGTGTGGTACAGAATTTTCTGTGACCCTTAGTCAATCTCAGTCATGGCTTATCAGGATCAACAGCTATTTAGAACAATTTTGTCAATTTTGGCTGTAGTGGTACCAATAGCATCAAACACAGCCTATAAAACAATAAACTGAGCTAACCCTTAATTTGCAACTTTTAACCATATGAACTGAATTTGTGATTATATAGCAGAATGCAAAACAATTAAATGTAGTATGTAAGTTTGTAATGTGTCACTTTTGCCCTCCGGGGTCAAGATTTAAAATGGATTAAGGAAAAAATAGAGAAGTGGTAAAAGAGAAAGACATTACAAGTAGTTGAGGGACAAAGATGGATCCCACCAATTTGGGGAAACTGATGCAGAAGTCTGAAGGAAAAGAAAACTGGAAGGGATAAAGGTAGAACAGAACAAAATCCACCCACAAAGAGCTTAGGAACCACACTTACACTCATGAAAAGGAAAACAATAAAAGAGAAAGAGAAATGAATAACAAACTGAATAAAACAAACAAGAAAGGAAGAAAAGAAACAGAACAAAACAAAACAAAAAAATAGTCCAACTTCAAGGATTCTCTCTGGATTCACTAGTAGTCTGTGGAGACAGCATCCCAAATTGTGCAACTGTGCCCCTGCAAGCCAGCAGTTGTTTTATGATGGAGTAGTAGACAACGTTAGCAGGCTACCCCCACACCAGACTCATTGGTCTCACTGCAGCCCAAGCAATTTCCAGGAGTCTGTGCCCAGCCTGGTGCTGTTGGAGGAAGCTGGCAGCACTTCTGGTTCCAGGCTTATCCAGCCCAACTCCAAAGTGGCTCCCAGCCAGTCGCTGTCTCCCATAGGAGGACCAAGTCCTATGCACTCACCACCAGCCAATGCAGCCCTCCATGTCTGCTGCTCCCCTCCACTGCTGAGTCTCTCTGCAGAGGCCTCTGGGGTCGCCAACCACCACTGTCACTGTGACCTTGCATCCCCAGGTTCAAACAGCTCCCGTCACGCAGTAAGTTTGGCTCCAGGTGAAGGCACCACCAGCTACCACCTTCTTCTTCATTGAAGTTTTTCTTTTTACTCTCTCTGTGGGCTTCAGTTCACACTTCAGACTCTTTCTGGGTCCAGGGGACCCACTTCCTTCCTTCTTGTCTTCCTTATGATGGTATATTCCTGTGTCTAGATGGTGACTCTCAGAGAGGCTGCTTTCTCTGTTTCTTACTGCTCCACCATCTTCCTGGAAGTCTTCCATAATGTTTTAATTATATGCTTTAAGAGGGTCTTTTCTTTAATAGTTCTCAGGATTGAAACTGGGGCTCATCCCAGCCCTTTTTTATTTTTTACTTTGAGACAGGGTCTTGCTAAATCACTAAGTTGCTCAGGTTGGTTTTGAAGTTGTATTCCTCCCAATTTGTGCTAGTTTTTAGTACCTTATATTACAGAATTGATTACTGCATATACCTTTTAAGCGACTGTTTCCTAAGTGAGATGATTTAAATAAATTCAGCAAATTTTATGATGTTAAAACCACCACAAAGTGGTATTTTGGAAAAATTGCTATGAAGAAACTATATTTTCTTCCATTATTTCTTTGTTTTCACCTTTTGTAGGTAGCCTTAGCATACTGGCATTACCCATTGACAAGAATAATGAATGTGGGCTAGAAACTAAGGCCTGCTGGAATGACATCTGCATGGGGTTTCCTAGTGAAGTGGAGTGCTCTAAGGCTCTTTGTCTTTCCTCCAAGACCAGTAGTGTCCTTAGGGCTTTCATAAATATAAGAATCACTGTAAAAGCTGTAAGCCATTTTTTTCCTTTAAAATATCCTAGAAATGATTCTTCTCAATGATTATGTTACACTTCATTTTTTTGAGAAGATTCAATTGATATTACCTTGAATATGTTTGCAATTTAACTTGTGTAATAATTTAGCCCAGTGTAATGCAAACTTGAGTAAAAGTCTTCCATATCAAAATGAGATAATGGGCCCGGGAGTTTGGCTCAGTGACTTAAGATTTAAATGCCTGTCTGGGAGCTACGAGGATGTGAGTTGGATCCCTGGTGCTGGGAAAAAAAAGAGATAATACAAGTAAAAACATTTTGGATAAATCCAATATGTAAATTTTGGGGATCAATTAGTCAAATATACACTTGTAATAGTATTTAATATATAGCACAAATATTTAAGTACTGAATTTAGGTTATATCAACAACATTAGTCTATTACCTATTTATAGTCTGTTGAATAATTTTAATCAGTTTCTTGCTATGTGTCTTCCACATCAATGTCTGTCAAATAACCACTTTTGGAATTTTGTGACAGGTTTACAGGATGCATAGTGGTCCAGTGGCAATTTAAGATGTTTTCAGTGTAGCACTTTAACAATCCAAGGATGATGATGTCCCTTGGGACTTTTGTTCAGACTCACATGTCTATCTACATAACATTTACACAGTTGTTGTTGATTTCTTCCACTCTCTACAACATGATTATTTACTATATTTTATAAATATGTCATTATAGACTGGTTTATAAAAACATTCAACTCTGGGAACATAACCTAAATCTATAGTTTGTTCATTTTTATTAATTTCATTGGATGATGTTAATAAAAACTAAAAACTCACTAACAGAGGATGTTTGAGGGACTATTACACATTTTCTTTGTTTTTTTTTACAACATAAATGAATGTAAGAAAGTGTCTTGTAAATTGAGAGTTGGTAATGACACAGTCATGTAGAAGGTATTGCCTTCTCTGAGAGATGAAAGTAGTGCCTTCTATAGGGACATACATTGTATTCCTAAGTTTCCAATGAGTGACAGGTTAGAATTTGGCACTAGGGTTGCAGCAGTGGCCCACTGGACATGGTCCATATTCTCTTGGAGTGTACATTATGAAAGAAAAATGAAATTTTAAAAAGATGCTGTTTAGAATAGCGTTAAAACCATGAAATTCTGCTGCGTCCTTTTCTAGCCATGTTCTGCTGACAAAGTCCAAACATGGAAGGAAAGAGAGACCCATGTTCTGCTGACAAAGTCCAAACATGGAAGGAGGACATTTCCTAAGAAAAGGCCGCAGCATAAAAATTGGCTTTGTGGGAATGGGTTAATATTTCTTGGGAACTACTGTGTTAACTTGTGCTGTGATCCAGTTCAAAAAATTTCTCTTTTTTCTTTCCCATGCATAAAATCGGTAAATAAAGTACAGACTCCCTAAGAACAAAAGGATAGTTAATAAAATGTTTTTCTACTATTAATGGTGTAGTGGTCTGATACCGACTCAGACCGACAAGGCCAAGGCCAGAGTAGAAGTTTCAGAGCTTTTGATGATAATAATAATAATCAGCTGGGGCTGTCTGGGAACCTCTATGCAGAGGAGCCGACATGCTACTATGCTTTGTCTTTTGAGAAAAGCAAGGTAGATAATACATTCTTGCAGCTGTGAGAACACTGCAAGGGAATAGGGGGGCTAAACCGTGGCTGAATATAGTTTTGTGCTTTGCAGGCTTTTAGGTAGGGC
>RJWM01018536.1:21008-44278 GCA_004363535.1 Dasyprocta punctata
CATTTAGAACAATTTTACCCTCTATAGTACATTAAACCTCCTTAAATATAGATTGATACTTTAAAGCAATTATTAAGATTTTTTCCCATAGATAAATATAGAAACTTGATTCAACTAATTGAGAATTAATCAGTAATTTATTAGTAGCCAAAACATACTTCAAGGTCTTTAATTAAGTATAAACTTTCTGCCTGTGTTAGCAAATCATGTATGCTGATAAATCATGTAACCATAGAAACACCTGTTGATCTCATTCTTGTTATCTAAACCTTCAGCCCTTGCAAAAAGGGATAGAAATTATTCTGTGAGAGTTAGTAGAGTATGTAATTGTATTAGTAACAGTAGTAGTAGAGAGTAGAAATAAACGAAGCAGATTCACACAGTCTCTGAGCTGTTTGTGTGTCTGTTCTCCACGCGCTGACGCTCAGCCCACCTTCGGGGACTCTGTGGACCTAGCCCGGTTGGACCGCGGCAAAATTCCTAAGAATAAATCTAACAGAAGGTATATATGACCTGTATTGGAAAACTGTTGAAAGTTTATTGAAATGCATTTAAAAAATCTAAATAAGTGGAGAGCTATCCCAACATAATGAATTTTTGAAGACTTACTCTTAAAAAATGAAACTTTTATTTTTTTTTTTATTTTATTTTTTTTTTTGCGGCACCAGGGATTGAACTCACAGCCTTGCGCCTGCCAGGGCAGGCGCTTAAGCCACTGAGCCAAACTCCCGGCCCTGGTTTTTTGAGGCAGGGTTGCACTACGTAGCTCAGGTCGGCCTTGTGCTGCGTTGTAGCCCAAGCGGGCCTCGAACTCACAACGCTCCGCCTACCTCAGCCTCCCGAGTGCTGGGATTAAAGGTGTGCGCCACCACGCCCGGCAAAAATGAAACTTTTAAATTAATTTTTTTTATTTAAGAGAAAGTAAAAAGACACATATAAGAAAGACAAAAAGCAAAAGAGACAAACGACTAGAGTAAATGCACAACAGTAACATTACAGGTTTACAAAACAGGATGATGGAAACTTGACAATAGTTGCAATATTGCATGTCATTATCTTCAAAATGGATGTTTATGTTAACAGATACAGACATGTAAAATTGATCTAACCATATGAGTATCAATTGTTCTCTCTAAATAACTAATACATTCAGCAATATGTTCACTTTAGTTATCTTACATATACATATATACAGATTTATATCTTTTCTTTTTCCCTTCCCTCTTTCCCTCTTTTCCCTTCCCAATAACTTTTGCTCTTCGAGCTGTTTGCTACCCTTACATAGTATTTTTTACAGATTTTGGATCATATATACATTTTCAGTTTCTTACACTAGGGAGACAATACAGTATTTACGCATGTGGGTTTAAATTGATTTATAGATTCAGTGTTCTACCAGCGAACACTCTGTCATAATTTTGTTCACGCCTGTGAGCTGATGTCAGTTATTAAAAAATGCAAATGGCCAAATTGTTAGAAGTGTTTAAAAAGATAAAACATGCTTTATTGATTATTGCTATGTTATAACGCTAATGTATGTAAGACAGACTGCTAGACAGGTCACAGGAATGGAGTGGAGGCCCATGCAAAGTGTACATTTAAGGAACCTTGGTGTGCAACAGAGCAGTTACTGCGCGCTGCTGGGTGGGGACAGGCTTTTCAGTAAACAGTGCCGGGCATGTATACTGTGGTTACACTGGTCATCTCAGACTGAGGGTAATGGCTGTCTCAGCAGTGTCCAGTGGGGACTCAGGGTGTGATAGCCTTTCTATTGTAGTTACTTAGGTGGTGGTTACATGGTTGTTCACGTTATAATTTTGCAATAAACAAGAAAATGTGTATACTTTTTTATGTGCCATCTAGGAATTCTTGGGAAGAATGACTTTGAGTAGTTTTGTCAGTCTTAAATGTTCTATTTTTAAAAGTAGTTTGTACTGAGTTCTTTTTAGTCTGGAAAACATTACACAGCCAATATTAAAACTTCAAAATCAGTATTTTTCATTGGAGAGCCACCCGAGAGGTTGTGCCCTCTCTAAATTGGTTACATAGTTATGGAATATAGGATACATTACAGGTCTCCAGTCTTTAAGAAAGGTATGTTCATGTAACTAATATGAGCTATAAAGATGTCACCAATACTACAGGGAGATTGGAAACTAATGTATATGAGAAACAAAGGAATAGCAATTTGGGGCACTACCTTGGAATGCAGGTACTCTGATTCTGCTCCTTGGGTGACCAACCACAAAATGTTGACATGCACAGTTAACTTGATTAAATCTAAAATGAATTGGTATCTTTTCCCTTCTTCTGATCAATATGCATAATGTAGACTGCTCTCTTGAAACACCCTCTCACATCTTACATGGTAGTGCCATAGTCAGTACTTCTGTCTGCAGCAGCCCCATAATTATCACTGTCTTTGGGGGCTGCCAGATGTTTCAGTTTGTCCACAAGTTCAGAGTTCCTGTGTGCACAGCCTGTCCTTGCTTCCCACACCTTTCTTTCAATTTCTTCCTTTCTGAGGTGTACTACCTTTGAATTCCTTTCATGAAAGTCTGTTTACTTCCCATTCACTGTCCTCTGCTTGTTGTTTTGAACTCCTTCCTTCATTTCTTCATTCATGCAGCCTGTACTTACTGTCTTCCAGTTGAACTGGGGATGCAGCTAAGAATGAGACCCAGAGTAAATCCTTCCATGCATGGCTTAAGACATGGTAACCAAGGCAGCACCAGGGAGGGACTCTGTCCCAAGTGGATGTGAGCACCACGTCCCCACACACAACCATGACAAGACAGCTAGGACTTGGTTTTCACTCTGTAATGGTTATTAGCTGTCCTTGTATGCTACTGTTTACTTCCACCTCAAAAGAATATAGAGTCACTTCTGTTACTGCTAAACAAAACTGGTAGGCTCTCTCAGTCACTTAGATTCAATTTCAGAAGACAAAATTGCCTCAGTTTAGATTAGTCAAAAAATATAACACAGACTAAAGTGCTGATCTATGGGTTCAAAACATTTTTTATACTGGGAATTGAACCTAGGGTAAATTTGAACTTGTAGTCTTCCTGCCTCAGCCTTCCAGAGTGCTGGGATTATAGGTGTGCACTATGAGGCTTGAGTTGTTAAAAATTATTTTATGTTCACAAATTACATATTTTATTTAGAAAATATTTTAAATATGTTAATTAGATTGCATTATATGTACAATTTGTATGCTTGTATGTTCAGGACAACAACATTGACTATATGGATACTTTTGAGATTTTTTATTAGCAGAAACTTTTTTTTATTTTAAAGAGGATAAAACCAAGGAAACTAAAACAGAATAAAACCAATCAAAACAAAACAGTGCAAGTGACATAAAACTTCAAAACAACATGAACTCAATAATGGTTACCATAATGCTTCTTGCTGTCCTCACAAAAGCTGCAGATACCCTCAGACATAGTGAAAATCAAACAGAACAGAACAGAATAGAACTGAGAAAAACAAAACAATGAATGCGATAAAGGACTTCAAAACAAGACCATAAATCCAAATTGCCTACCATAATATATCTTGCTGTCTTTGAAATAGCTGCTCTTGCCATAAGATATAACAAAATCAAAGCAAAACAGAACAAATCCCAATGTAACAAAGCAATGAAAATGATGCAGGATTTCAAAACAAGACAATATGGAATTAACGATGGCTACCATCCTCCGAAGGAGATTCCTCCCTAGATGCCACACTGCACACTGCCATCCTCTGAATGGATGATCAGACCACTGGCCCTACACTTGCAAGGTCAGTGAAACACCAAAACATCCTAAACATCAAATTGCATTTCATCTCAATAGCTATCATCACAGCCTGTATTTCTCTGGATCAGCTGGTTGCTTACAGGGGGGCAGGGGGATTGGCTCTTGTTTACCATCCCAGGCACCAGAAGGGGCTTGGGTCTGGCTGTCCCCACTCTGATGGCAGCCTGTGCATGGCACTGGTTCACAGAGAGGTCTTGCTTCTTGGTGAGGGTTTGTTCTTTCACTCTGCAGTCCATGAATGGTGCTAACTCACAGGGAAAGGCTTGAGTCTAGCTGTCCCCACCCTGGTCGCGGCCTCTGTGTGGTGCTGGTTCATAGGGAGGGCTTGCTACGTACTAGCAGAAGCTTTTACTATTATGTTTCAAGTACAGAAGACTGATTTTAAATTCTGAGACAAAGTTTTGAAAAACTCACCTATTTTACAAGAATTATGATTGCACCCTTTTTTTTTTTACAGTGGGACTCAATTAAGAGGTCTAATATATTGCGCTACTATTTTCAATCATTGAAAGATTAATTTTCTAGAAAATAATTTTTGAGAAATACAGGGGCTAATAAGAACAAGGAAATTTAATTACTAAAACCATATATACTTGCTTATTATTTGAACCTTTGTAATGTTTGAGGGAATCTTATGTTTTAAGTTGGTATTTTAGTTATGTTGATCTGATTGTTATATAGTGTTTAAAATATGTGAAATATCTTGCCTGATTTTTAGTGAGTGTTTATGTATGTATATGTCTTGGTTACTTTTATCTCATTGCTGGGACATAATACCTGACACCCAAAATGAAGGAAGGAAAGTTTTATTTAGCTCACAGTTTATGGAGGTTTCAGTCCATAATCAGCTGGCTCCAAAGCAGTGTGGCATGACACAGGAGCAACACCTCAAGGCAGCAGTCAGCAAAACCAGCAAGAGCAAAAGTGGGGCTGTGAACAAGTGTCATCTCCCTTATATTGTACCCAGTCCACGCCCCCAGGGTGCGTGTAGCACTCACAAAATCTCTGTGCCCTCCTCTTGCACAGGATGAGGATGTTTACAAAGTAAGGATCCCGGTTCACTGCTGAGTCTCTTAATTAAACTTCTGAACTTCTCAAGTTGACACAATGTATCAACCATAAAAATGTAGTTCTGTAGAACAGAGGAAATACTGTACTTCAGGAGTTGGATGCTTTACATTATTTTATTTACTCCTAACAAACTCTTAGAGATGGTTGTTCACCTCATCACCTCACCATGCACATTCTGACATCAAAGTTTGCAGAGCTTTGATGACTTACCCAAGATTCCACTCTTCTACCTGGTTATGCTGAGGCCACATCCCACAGTACTGGAGATTGAACCCAGTGCCTTTGCACTGAGTAGTGCATCTCTAAATTGGGCTCAAACTTGTGAGTTTTGGCCACAGCCTCCCACTGTGCTGAGATTACAAGAGTATGGCAACATGCCTGGCTATTTTTCTCTTACAAAAAAAAAGCAACAACTGGTGTGGTGGCACACTCCTGTAATCCCTGTGCTTGGGAAGCTGAGACAAGAGGATCACTGCAAGTTCAAGGCCAGCTGGGACTGCATAGTGAGTTAAAAACCAACCTAAATTTTACAGTAATATATGTGTGTGTGTGTGTGTGTGTGTGTGTGAATGAAATTTTTGTATTGTGATAAGGATTTGCTATCTTAGCAGGTTTTTAAGCATTGAAGTTCAGTATTATAAAGAAAATGTATGGTAGATCACTGGAATGCACAATCATCTTCATAAATGAGACTTTATGCCCTTGCACTTGTCCAGATTAGAAGCAACCCGGGGGCTGACCATGGGTACAAAACTGAGGCTTTGCCGCTCACCGCCTTGCTCCCTTCTAGGTCATCTTGACACAAAATGCTGAATATTAAGTAGGAATGAACTTACCAGTTCATCCCAAAGGAACATAGTCTACCAAGAACTCATAGAAACTTACATAGAATATGATGGATTCACTGGATAAAATGTGTAGCTATAAACTACATGCCCAACCATTAGATTTTGAAGATATGGCAATGAGAGAGAAAGAGAGAGAGAGAGTGCCCCACTTCTACCTTTCAGAAGCAGAATGTGTACTGTGTAGTGCCACTGGTTATATAGGATAGAAATCTTAATGTATTGCTAGTTGGTTAATTCTAAAATCAGTTACATAAAGGAATAATGAAAACTTTCCCTAAGATTTTTCAATGTATTGTTTCAATTTAAAGCAAACAAGTACTTTGTCATTTCATAGTCTGTTGCCATAAAGCAAAAGTCTTGTGTTTAAGCATCCTTAGTTTCTTTTCTTGTTGCTGAGACAAACTACCTGACACCAAAAATTAAAGGAGGAAAGGTTTATTTTGGTTTACGGTTTATAGAGGTTTCAGACCACAGTTGGCTGACTCCATGTCAGGGTAGCATACAAAGAGGGGCATCACAGGGAGACAAAGTTGTTGGAAGGCAGAAGACAAAAAAGCAGTGAAGCAGCAGCAGCAGCAACCAAGCCTGCCTTTATATGTCATCCAGGCTACCTGCCCTTTGGATGGTGCTGCACACAACTGGGGTGGGACACCCTTAAGCCAGCATCATACCTTTAATCCTAGTATTAAACTCTTAATCTCAGCATCGCATACCCTAGATCCAGCCACCTCTGAAAAACTCCACCTATGACCACATGAGTCTTTAGGGAGACATCTAGATACAAGCCATAACAGTATGTTAGACAAGTGATGTTATAAATTGTTTTATTATACTGTTTTAATTCATTTTCTGAAGTCTACAATTTGAGTTTCTTAGAACAGTAACTTTTGCAGAGTAATGAGGTTAAATTTTTTTGTGAATTTTTGATACAAAAATTTTATCATAGTCTGATCCATGTCTTAATAATAGTCTTAAAGTGTACATGAATAGTTAACACATTATGTATGTTACTTTTCTTACATTACATGCCTTACATGAGTGATTCTAATTATTTCCAGTTGTCTTTTAAATTTACAATGAACTCTTTTAAAGATGTGTTGCACACACTTAGAGGCAACGTTGACTGCTTGTGCTCCCTGGATTTGTTACATGGAAACCCTTGGTGTTTGCAAATGCCCCAGGTGACAGTTGTTCAGTTATTGTTGTGGACCTGTCTTCAGCTCAAAGCCCAGGTTATCTGGGTCATACTTGCTGGGCTGGACTGTGAACCCGGCCCAGGAGTTCTCACTGTCCCCATCCCTGCCTTGTTGGTTGCTGCTGGGCTTCCTGGTCCCATAGAATTGGTACTTGTTCTGGACTTGGAAGTTGGTCACACTACTCAGTGGTCCTGTGTGAGGAGCTCCACAATGGAGAAGCCTTGCCTGACTTTCAAAAGTAGGATGCAGTGGGTCTAGGGATAAAGTGCCCAGGGCAAGCCAACCCATATGTTAGGCGAATGAAGTTTGCTGTCATGGACCTGATGTGAACTGAGACTTTGTTCATCTCAGGCCTCCTATGTGAAGTGGATGCCTCCTCTCTAAGAAAGCTTTGTGTATCCATTCCTGGTGTTTCAGGTGCATATTTTAACCATGAGTCTCAGGTAATTTTGATATGTGAAGCACAGCTAAGTAAATTACAAGTAAGATTTCTTGAAATTTGCTTCCACCTTTTATTTTTTATTATTTTTTATTTATTTTTATTTTTATTTTTTTGGTACTGGGGATCGAACTCATAACCTCATGCCTGCCAGGCAGGCACTTAGGCCACTGAACTAAATCCCTGGCTCTTCCGCCTTTTGTAATTGCCAAATACAGGCCATGGGTTTTTTTTTTTAGGCTATTTTAAAAATAAACTGAGCATTCCTCTTTGAGCAGTTTCTTTGCCTCTTACTATATCTATTATAACTTTTGGATCTTATTTGCTCAGTTTTTTTATATTAGTGAGACAATACAGTGTTTACACATGCAAGTCTGATTTATTTCACTTATGAATATGGTTTCTCTTACATGCCTGTATCTGGTAGCCTGAGCAACTACTTTGAGGAAAAAAATATGCAATATAACAACCATTGTTAAATTTCTATTATGTTGTTTAGAAATTGTATATTGCCATTTTTGTAATCATTTTGCTTTTGTTGTTCTTTTATTATTTCTCTTTTATTTTTTTATTTTTTATTTTATTTTATTTTATTTTTATTTTTTCTCTTTAAAATAAAAAAATTTAATCCGAGTATGGAGTTAAGGAAATCTAAAGATTATTGTCTTAGTTACTTTTCTCCTGTTGCTGAGACAAAATACCTATCACCCAAAATTAGGAAAGGAAAGGTTTATTTCTTACAATATTCGAGGTTTCAATCCATACTCAGCTGGCTTCAAGGCAGCATGGCATGGCAGGGTGGCCATTCATGGCCATGGCAGACAGCCAAGTGAGAACCTGGCAAGCGAGAGACGACACGCCTTTTTCCCACCCTTACACTGTATATGAGCTCCACCCCTGGGCCACGTCCATGATTACATGAGACTCAAGGGTGAGGGGGGGCATCTGAACACACTATAACAAATACTATGCAAAAATTGATTTCCATTTAAGGGTTTTGGCTACAGGCTTTAGAACAGTGTATTTTAATAAATCAAAATGTATGTCCTCTATAGTTTACAAGGATTCAATGGTTTTTGAAAAAAAAATATATGCATATTTGTGCAAATACTGTAAGTTACTTTCCAATTTGTGGTTTGGATGGAACATTCATGTTTGTACCATGAAAAGTGTTCTATGTGCATAGAATTTGGAAAATACTGGGTTAGATTGTGTGTGTGTGTGTGTGTGTGTGTGTGTGAATTCATTTCTGAAAGATGCTTCTGGCAGTTCAGTTTTATCTCAGCTGATTTTCTTGGACATATTTTTTGGTTGGGATTAAGTTTATAAGCACTTTAGAAATTTCATAAATCTCAGAAAATTAGTGAGATCTCTCACTGAGTGAAGTAATGCTCAGTGTCTTCTCTAAAATCCTATGGATCCCATTGCACTTCACTTACTTATCCTTGGCAGGTTCCACCTTCTGTGAAAATCATTTGTGTATGTGTCTTCCTTCCTTCTTTGCCTTTTCCTTCCTTCCTTCTTTTCTTCATTTATTCCTTTCTTCTTTGTTTCAACTATAAATTTGTGAACCCTACCTAAGTCTAGAAATGTCTGCATCTACAGTTGAACATATTTAAAAATACCCCATTGGAAATAGAGACCATGTTCTTCTTATCTCTAACCACAGAGCACTTATCACCCTCCCATAAGACTATTTGAGGATCTCTTGTAGTACCTGATTGAATGGAGGTCAATTCTGTGTCCTGGGGAGACCACAAGCCTTAGAGAGGAGCAGTCTAAATCCTGATGTATTACCTGGCTGGCAGTTTATTTTGCGGCTGCATTGGGATTTGATTATCTGCTCCCTGTCCAGATTTGTTTGTTTAATATGTTGCCTTCTCTGAAAAAAAAATGTGGTAAAGGAAGTTTCTCATTTCCATATATCTACCCTCATTTTCAGTTAAATTACTAAGGAAGATGGTAGTTTTGTATTGAATGATTGGGATGATGTCAGTCTGGAGAGTCACGGGTTTCATAGAATGCAGTGTTTACCTGAGTCAAAAGTAATTTTTGTTTGATCAGATACAAGATTAGCAAGTGCTTAATGTTTTGTGATAATATTACCAAACAATATGAGCATTTAAATTTTTGCTTTTGAAAAGTTATTTACTGTTGAACAAGAAATTATCAAAACTGATACAACCTTCATAAAAAGAATAGTTGCTGTTTTAATTTTATAAAAAATATTTCCATTTATTTTCTCATATTCTAAAAGATACTAAAGTCTTCTATTGTAAAAGGTGTTGGTTACCAATATTCTTTCATATTGTAGAATAGGCAGTGTAATCTTGTATGCAATAATTAGGTTGTATTCTAGAATTAGTTTTTGATTTGTAGCTTTAAAAGTTTTTCCTTATGTTTTTCCATAGTTGTTACCTTGTTTCTTCACCAATACTTGTAACTTTATTCACTGTTTTCTGAAATTTAAAAGTGTTGAGATATCAAAACTGTAGCTATGTATACAGTATGAACTTCTGGATGAATGTAGGTCCATTGTCCCATCCTATTTTCTGGCCTTCTGCTGGAGTATTTAATTATGAACACCAAAACCATTTAAAGGGAAATAGGTTTTTATCTTTAAAATATTTCATTTAATGATCAATTATATATTATTTCTAAAATGCTAAATTTTATAGCTTGATTTCTTTTAGCTAGGTATTTTTATGGTTTGAGCATTTCTAGAATTTTGTTTTTAGTAAACTGATTCAAAGTTAACTATATTTTATTTTATTGTATTATATCAAAAGTAATGGGATAATTTAGGTTGTACCATTGTGTGAATAGTCTTTTTTTTCCTAAGAAAGTGGGTATCTTCATGGCAAAACTCACCCCATTTCTCTCTCCCAAGAACCTATAACAATTATGGGAAACATTAAGTTGCCCTTTGTCTTGCCAATGTTGCTTTTATGCTTCCCTGGAAGTTTGTTTGGTTTATACTTTTTCACAAGTATTTACTTTAAAGTAAATTAATTTGGGCTGGGGATGTAGCTCAGTTGCCTAAGTGTCTTCCTGGCAAGCCAAAAGTCCTGAGTTTGATGACTCAAATTGGCTGTTTATATATGTAACGGAAGTTTACCTCCCAGAGAAGTTCATATGTAATAGTACATACAATGGTGTTTCTAAGTGTAAAGAATAAGAGCTATGAATGTTTGTGTGTACTCTTAAGTACAATGAGATGAATGTGCCCATGGTCACTGGAAGCTTTGCTTCACTCAGATACAGTGGTGCCTCAGTTCTCAAACAATTCATTCTACAGTTCTGCTCACAAATAAAAATGGTCATAAACCAAATCAAATCTCCACATGATCCAAATGAATGTGTTCACACACTGATTTTGGTCACAAACTGAATTAGCTTTTCCTATAAGGTTCAATGTAATGTTAATCTCTTCACCATATGTATATTTTTAAACCATGAAAATATAAAATAAAGTACAGTCCCGTCCAATACAGTTTGAGGAGAGAAAAATAAACTTGCTTGAGTCATCTTCTGGTGTGGAGGACAGGAAGATTGGGTGAGGAGGTTATTGTTTGCAGGGAGAGGCCCACTCCATAAGGACATCAGAGGGATCAACTTCAGGGGTTTCTTCTTCATCGTCTTTTACCTGCAGAGTCAATTTTGATGAAAAATCTGTCTAATGTCACTTGTTTTGTCCCATACGGCATAATGAAAGACCACATTTTGGTACATCAGATTGAACACACTAATCATTAGTTATGTTGGGGTGGTGATTCTCAAGGAAATTGTGGCACTCCTTCCATTTTTCCATATTGAATTTTATTACATCACTGCCATCCTTCCTGTCTTATTCTTCCCAGTGGAATGCTCTGCAGCAAGGGCCTTCTGCTGCTCACTTGGAGTTCAGTAAGTTTTTCCACTACCATTTACTACTTATGGCCCTCAACAAGATTCTCCATGTCTACATCATCAACATCTAGAGCCATACTTTCACCTAAGAACACGACTTCCTCCACTACCTGTGCATCAACCCCTTTAAAGTCACATTTAGTTACACATTTTGGCTACAGTTTCTACTAGGCTAAGTATAAGATATGGTATATGACAACTTGCCAGGCTTTGTCAATGAGGTCGAGCAATGGAGGAGATTGAAATGTTTCTTCTAGAACTTCTTCAGGGTGAAGGATGTCTGTTCAGTGACTTTAAAACAGCTGGCAAACAGCACCTTTGTTGACAGATTCTTGAAGTTGCATATCACTTGCTGATTATGGGCTGCAGAAAAGGGTCATGTTGTTGGGGAGGAACTTGAGCTTGTTGGAGTCATACTCAGCATCCATATCAGTCAGTACAGCTGGAGGATGTGCCTGGGTAATAGTTCATCCGAAGAAGGCACCTTTTAGGCAGTTGGTTGTCAGAAACATGTTTCTTAATATTGTATCCAAACACCTCTCAACCATTCCATGAAAAATTGCCTTGTGACCCAACGTTTGACTTATTTCTCCACATGACAAACAATTTGGCCTTGTTCACCTTCTGTTCCTTAATGGCACAAAGAATGTGGAAATGGTGAACCAATAGTTGCTTAATCTTCAGTTTGGCAGGTGCCTTTGCACCCAGCAAAAGGGTCAATCTGTTCCTTATGGGATTTGGCCCCAGTAGTACCCTTTCTTCCTGAGTGATGCAGATTCTTTTTAGGACTTTATGCAGGAAGATCCTTGTTAAATCACAGTTGAACACTTGTCAAGTGATGAATCCTTCTACCTCATGAACCCCACAGATTCTTTGTTGTAGGCTCCTATAGTCTGCTTGTCAGAACTGGAAGTTAACACCATGTCTTAACACACTGTGGTTGCTATTTCTCTTCTGGAATTTATCATATCACCCTCAGGCATTTAAACCATCAACTTGTTGCACTCATAGAGGGGTTTCCTTGCGGTAGATCACTGTGTAACTTTGTGGCTTTTTCACAGATTATAGGTTCACTAACACTATCACCTGCTAGCTGTTTCTCACCCAACCACACTTCGAAAAATTTTCCAGATCTTCCAGAACTTGTGTCCTCTGCTTGACTAACATCATTTCTCCTTTTGCCACATCAAGTCCTTGGATGGCATCTTTATTCTTGAAAAGAGTCAAGATTGTCAGCATCATCATTTTGTGCTCCAAAGCCTGATTAGTCACAGGCATACCATGCTCATGGTTTTTTGCAATTTTCTTCTTCAATTTAAACATTCTTATTCTCATTCTGCACTTTCTTCTTATTTTCATTATTCCTCTGCATATTCTTTTTACTTTCATTACTATTCTACACATTCTGGTCCTCTTCATTACTGCTCTGCATATTCTTGGCAGTTTCATTTTCATTTTACTACCATGATTGCTCTGCACTTTCTTTGGAGACATGCTGGATTGAACAATATCGCACAGTACTGTATGTGCAGAATGCACACACAAAAGCATCCCAGCAAGTGTGCACAGGTTTGTCTGTATCCATGAACTAATTGTGTATATACTTTATAAGGTATCCCACAATTAACATTATTAGTGATAAAATGCAGAAACTCCTACACTATCTACAGCCCAATTCATCCTACCAGTAGAATAACTCCAAACTATCTAAGGACAGAAAATTATCTGTGAGATGACATGGAGTATGGGCATAAGAGAGAAATCAAGAACTGTAACAGGCAATGGAAAATGGTTGTACAGGAAATGTAGCTAAAAATGAAACCACAGAGTCAAGACATGCTGGTGTTAATCAGGACATCAATGGCTCCCTCTTCTTAAATTGAGTATCATGTTGTGCAGGCTTGGAATGGATGTCTTCTCTCCTTATGTAAAAGTAGTGTCATTTATTCATCTTTAATATTTTATTTTCTTATATGAAGCAATGAATATTCCAAAATAGGAATACTCTTACTGCTTATGCATTATTTATCATGTCCTTGTCACTGTTCTGTGTGTTTGATTGTTTTATACAAATGTCAAAACAACCCTATGATTTATGTGACCACATCAGTTCTCACAAATGTTCTAAGTAAATGCACTGAAATGTTACATTACTGTTGAAGTTGAAAATAACAATAAGTTCATTATGAGTTAAAGTGTTCTCCTTGAGAGTAAAGTGCTGGAATGTACCAAAAAGAAAATCTATGTATCTTCCCAATGGAAACATATTTTCACATTAATGTTGAAACAGCATTAATAATATAAAAATGTACATTGCCAGGTGAAATATATACAGTGCTTAACAAAGTTTGGTAAAGTAATCATATTATGTCTTGCATCAGTAAAAAAAATGTAACAAAAAAGCAAAAAACTTAAAAACTTAGCATGGGGGAAGTCAAAGCCAGGAAAAATAGCATTTTGGAAAATGAATTTTTTATAGACTAAAGTGATGTTTTTCATAATATTTTCAGTTTCTATTTGGTGGCTAAAGTATCAACTCTGTTGAAATTCTCTTTGTTTCAAAAATTTTTTTCTCAAAAACTATATACAAAGTCATAAATTAACACAATGAATTATACTGCAATTGTTATATGCCTGAGTGTTATCATTAGATAATATAGGTACATTTCTGTTAATGTCAGTTGATATTGGTGTCTGTATGTGCTTTGTGGGTCTAGAGGGATAATATAAAGAAAAAATTACAGTGAAAAATTATTACATGGTATTTCAGGATTCATCAAGGTAGAGCTATTACTACTATTATGTAAGTACCATGATTTTTTAGTAATTACAGAAAAGACAAATGAATCAAAAAATGACTTGTAAGAACAATGGTCTTCAAATTACTGAAAGTTTAATGACCTTAAGGAAAAATTATTAGAAATGTGATCATACTGTTTACTCAATAGCGTATTATTAGTTTCTGTGACCTTCAGTCTTAAGTAAGAAGGTATTTAATATCTGTGGTAAAGAGAAATGTCATTGACTATTCAGCACTGTTATTACAGTAGGATCTACTTTATTTACTAAAAATTTGACGTTTACACTAAATGTCAAGAAAGTAGTTCAAAATTCACTTTAGATTCTCTGTGAAAACAGTGTAACAGACATCTTGTTCTTCTATTACAATGACCAATTTGAGTATTGTCCTTTATACAGTTATTAAAAATGAGGCTATGTAGTAAAGATAGACTTATTCTAAAATTATACCCCTTCAGAAATGACTTATCTAAACTGTCATCTGATATGTTTGGAATTTCTTTCTTGCAAATCAAGCAATGTTGTCCTTTAAATTTTAAGGACTTTGCACATTTTCCATGATACATGGTTTCTTTCCAGTAATAATTTTTTTACATGTGTTAAGGTTTGAGATATGAGTGAAGGCTTTACTACGCGTTAATATTTGTAAAGGATTTTTGAATTTAAATATTTGATTTTTGAGGTGTTTTTTAATCAACTATTTTTATACTTGGTACATATGTCAGGTCTATGTATAAAATGTCTAATTCTATCAAAGGCCCTGTGACATTTTCACTTTTCTATTGTTTCTGTCCAGTATGAATTCTCTAATGGTAATTAAGATGTGATTAATGGCTGTATGCTCTGCAGAAGATTAATACTGATAGAAATTTTACCTAATATAAATTCTATTATGTATCATATCTAAATCCTAGGGAAATTGTGGCTATGTTATTTATCCTGGTGTAGTTCTGTGTTTGATAAGAGTGGAACCATTATTGAAGGCTTTCCTGTCATCTTTAATTTAATGTTTCTCCCCAGATTGAAGTCTGTGGTGGTAAGAGATGAGCAGTTATTAAAGAATTTCCCACATTCTTTATTTTTGTAGGAGATCTCTATCAAGGAAGAATTCTCCTATAAGTTTTTAGCTTTAGTTAAATGCTCTGCCACTGTCTTTGGCATTTAAGTGTTTCTTTCCAGTGTGAATTCTATGGAATCATGAAGAGTTTGAGCATTATCTATGCCCTTGCCACAGTCTGTTTAATAGTAGGACTTTGTCCAGTATGAATTCTCTGGTGTTGATTAAGAGCTGGTGAATCATCAAAGTAAGGAAGGAAGAAAAAAAGAAACTTAGTGGAATTGTAGATAGAGAAAGAAAAGAAAGAACTGTGAATGTGCAAGATGGATGAATTCTAATTTTTGCAAACAGGTTCCAAGTGGTGCCTTCTTTAGGTATGGAAAATGCATGACAATAAGAACATATATGTTGATGTAGAGGGTGATATGGAACTCTCTGTGGAAGGTATTGGGCTGACATGACCTGTGTGACTTCCAGCAAGCAGCAGGGACATTCAGTACTGCTGGTGAGTGGTGAGCAGAGAACCCAGAAGGAAGCATTAGATTCTTAGATGCTGAGTGAGTGGGAGTCAGGAGATAAATGCTGGGAGACAAAAGGAAAATTTTGCTGAGCATCCTTGCCCCACTCATACTATCAGACCCAATTGTACTGCATAGGTTTTTCATGATTGCAGTTTTATTGGCCTCAGACTCACGCCCAACCTATTGAACATGGTGCTTGTGTCTAGAGCAGGCTTGTCCTGGAGGTGGGTTGTAGACCACTTCCAGGCCACAAAATGAAAGCACATAAATCGTATTTGTGTGTTAGGGTGGGAACAGGTTCAGCTACTTCTGGCAAAGAAGGACTTGGGCATGGGCCCGTGTTATGATTTAGATTAAAATCTTTCCCCAAGTACCTCTTGTGCTCAGATGCAGGGCTTTGGATGGTGACTGAATTATGACACTATGCTGATTTGCTATTAGTTGGTGGGTCCTGGTTACATGTAGGTCACTGGGGATGTGACGTAGAAGGGCAAAGCTCCTTCCCCAGCTCATCTCTTGTTTCTCTGCTTCTTGACCACCATGATGTGAGCAGTTTCCCTCTGCTTATACTCTCCTTATATCACTTATGCCTTGAAGGTGGCCACACATGTACTGAAAATTTAAGACAAACCCCTCCTTGAATTGGCAGGTGACAGGTACATTGTTCCAGTGATGAGGAAAGTGACTAGGACAGCTTGGGGATGTGGTGGACTGGTGCTATCCCCTGAGCACATGCAGAGGGTGGGGAGATCAAGTAAGGACTGGTTTAGAATTTAATCTTTGAGCAGTTAATAGGGCAGGATCAGGGAGTTCTCAAGCAGGGGGCTTAAGGGCTATAAGTAGAGACTCACTGTCCTGCTCCTTCTGGTTCTCTGTCATCAACTTCTGGTGGCAAAGTTTGTGAAGGGGCAGACAATTCCACACCACTATTTTTGGGATCATGTTGTCCCCCTGTGTGGCATGACCAGTTGAGTCTCCAGTTTATCCAATCACCATCTCTCTTTCCCTACCAACAAACAGCACTCTAAAATCTTTAGCCAGGCTGGCTCAGCAACATAAGGGCAAATAGTGGGGTCCTAAGGCAGGTGACTTGACTTCTCTAGAGTGGTCCTGATCAGAAAAATCTGTGGATGCAGCTTCCTGGGCAGGCTCCAGCTCAGGCAATGGACAGAGCCCAAAAGAGAAAGGCTTGATACTTCTCTCCTTTCAGGAGCACACTCTCTGGGAGCATCAGAGGTGTGGGCCAGGGGGAGTAGAGGACAGTATACCAGGACTCAGTAGTTTCCCTGGTGAGAACTGACTGCTGAGAGGAAGCAGAACCAGAGTAGTCCATCAAGGCATAAATTACTAGGGAAGATCCAGGCTGGAATCCTGGAATGAGGAACTCATCAGCCATCTTCAACTTTAAGGAGGCAAAGGAACGGATTGATACTGAGATTGGGCACAGAGATCCTGAGGTTGCAAAATAGGCTCTCAACGCCACTTGCCTCCAAGATAGCAACTCCATGACTTGCCTCTGTATCCATCCTCTCTACACTGGCACTCGTTGCTCTCCAGGACCCTCAGATAGGTGGCAGTCTGGATTTCCAGGGTTACTGTTGCTTTGAGGAGAACCTGGTACTCATCCGAGTATTCAGTCATCTTCTGCTTCAGCTCTCAGAGCTCTGCCATCATCTTGATGGACCCCACCCTTTAATCCACTCCAGAGGAGCTACTGCTCCACCTCCCTGGAAGGTCTGAGCTGCACATCCTTCTGCCATTGGGGGAGAGCAGGTTCCATCAGGAAGTACATTATCCATGTCCAGAGTTCCAAGGGCAGCGTGGTGCTCACTGTGCCACGCAGACTGTCCCCCACACAAATCAGGCTCTGGGTGTGACATGTGGTCTCTTATCTTCTGCTGGGCCCGGCACAATGTGAAGTTGAGTGAGCCTTGCAACCCTGGTACTCTTCTGAGTACCAGCATGTTCTCTCTTTTCTATGCATAAAACTGGGCAGCCCTAGGGGGATCTGCACTTCAGACTCTGCCATGGCTCCCACCTTGCCTGCCCTTGGTGGTGGGAACTTGGAGAGGTGCAGATGAGCACACACAGACAGCAGATGCAGGAGTGGGAAAGTACAAATGATTGGGAAGTCCGAGCTGGTTCACATGGGAAGATACTTAGAATCGAGTGGGCTGGGATATGGGAAAGCTGTGTCTTCCCATCCTGACCCTGTTGAGCCCCTCTTGACTCTAACACTTGAACCTGCTTCACTCCTCTCCCTCCTGCATGTTATTCCCAACAATCTTCCTTCACTATATATGGATGATGCTCAGCAACCCAGTCAACTCTGGCTTCACCATCATTTCTACTTCCCTGCTCCTGCATCTGCTGACTCTGCATGCTCATATGCACCTCTCCAAGTTCCCACGACCCAGGACAGGGAAAGTGGGAGCCAACGCAGAATCTGTGGTTCGCATTCCCCTAGAACTGCCCAGTTTGTGCATAGGAGAGAGGAAATACTTGCATGAACCCAAGAGAGTGCCAGGGTGTGCAAGGCTCACAGAGATTCACACATGTACCTGGGTGTCAGTACTTTCCAGCAAATATCCACCATTGGTTCCCTGGATGAGAAGGTTGACCAGAACTAGAATCTTCCTTGGAAGAGCTGATAAAGACTGGCACTAATTTGTGATCCTTTCACCTCAGCCTGTTAAATTTTGTGTCTGGATGTCCCTACAAAGCCGCTTGTGGTCATGGGGTGGCTGCAGGATTTTCAGAGGCAGTTGAATCTAGAGTTTGTGATGGGTTCATCGTCTAGTGCTGGGTTTGGGATATGAGTGTTACACCTCTTCTTGGGCAGGTAGTCTGTATACAATACAAGGGAGGAAAAGAGGCTTGCTTCTCTCTTTTTTGCTCTTGTTGCTTTTGGTAACTCCTTCACCTTCAACGATTGCCCCTCGCGTCACCCTCAGTGATGCCATCCTGTCACACTGAGTCCATGCCAGTCTGTTTAATTTTGGGTGTTGGGTATTTTGTCCTACCAATGAGCAAAAAGTAACTAAGACACTTCCTACATACTAGGGTTACAGACCACCATACCCTGTGTGTTTTTATTACTCATGTCCTGAGTGACATTGCCAACTCCTGAGCCCAGTGATATCTGATATTCTTTTGGATCTCACTACCAGTGACCCAGAGCAGGATGGTACCCAAGGAGGAAGGAGCTAAGTCATCCCTGCTTAAGACTTGAAGGATTAAATCAGGAAAAGGCAAGATTAAGGTCAGTAAATCAAGAAGGCACAGGTGTTCAGGCATGAAATGGAAAGGGAACTGAGACATAAGTTCTTTAAATTGCATGTTACTCACTTGTGTTCTCTGAGTAACAGATTTCCAAAATCCAGCCCCAGCAATTATTTGTTAGAGATATAACTGGGTCACATCAAATTACTGTTTTTATATTTTTTCTGTTTTTATATTTTTGAGGAATCTCTATACTGACTTCTTAGTGGTTGTATTTGTGTGTGTGTGTGTGTGTGTGTGCACGTGCGCACGTGTGTGCGTGTTTGATGATAAACTCTTAATTTTGGATACATTTTCATAACTCTAAAGTTACTCCAGAATTTAAAAAAAAATCATCAAAAGTTAAGCACAGTTTTTGTATGCCCATACTGTTACAATCTTACATTATCACAATGCATTTGTTGGAATGAAGTCAGTGTGGGCACATCACTGTTTAATCCAGACTTCATCAGGCTTTCTACTAATAGCAACTATTTTGAGATTCAAACCACTGCATTTAGGAATGCTTAATTTTCCCCAAGCACTTTCAGTTGATGTGAAACGTGAGGCTTGGGGACATCTTGAGAAAAAGTGGAGCATTTCAAAAAGTGAATAAAGTCATATTTTTTCCTAACCAGGTGTCATAGAGAGGAAAGCACTTTTATAGAAGGGAAAAAATTATTGGAAGTGTGGATAGAGGTTTTTGAAATGCCACTGCTTGCCTTATTAGATGACAGGATGTTACCTTCAAAGAGGGCATCCAATGCCAGATAAAGTACTAGATTTTGGATTGTAGGCATGCTGCCCAGTTCTCGGTCAAGGCTGAATACACATACTCACATGCATAGCATTTTGAGTCAGGAAAATTGCTAAATATAATAAGTTGCACACAGCTGCTTTAGAAAACACAGGAGGATTCATATAGTTGATGACTATGGGTCAGTTAGTCTATGAACCATAGAAAACCCACATTTCCACTGAGCACAGTGGTATATTCTGGTGAACTCAGCACCTTTGGGGGCACTGACTGTTAAGATCCATAGTGAGACACTGTCTTTAAAGGAAAACATTGGATGTAGCTGAGATTGAACTTCTGGGTTTTTGCATTCAAAACAAAAACTTTTAATTCCTTGAGCATGGTTGTAATGCTTTGGATACAAGTATGTCATAATAACCAATGTCAAGCATTGTCATGTTGGGCAGTATCTGAAGGTCACGGTCACAGGGTGTTGTGGAAAGGACCAAGTGACTTCAGCAAATCAGGGAGTGGTAGGGGAGGTGGCAGAATCTCTACCCTTTAGGGGAGTCATCACACTGAGAAGTCAGCATCTTTGGATTACAGGTAAAAAAAATGCTGTAGAATTTACAATGGTAATAAGTTGAAACAATATATTTTTAAAAGTGATTCATTTAGGTATGCTTTTTGGAGGCATCTTAAGCAGATACTACTGACTTTCTCACTGAGGTCTTTGCTTCTAGGAATACTGTTGAATTTCCCTACTCACATTCAAGTTGCTTGGTGCTTGCAGAAGTTTCTAATAATGAACTAACCTAACCTGTCACTTTTAAAGAATATTTTTCCTAAGTAATTTAGAATTCAATCTTTTTAATTTTTGCAATATCACTTTCTAGGTTGTCTTCTATTTTGGAGATCCTACACCACAATTAATACTGTTAAAATAACTCACAGAAAGTAGTTGTGTTCTTACTTGAAAAGCTCATTTAACATGCTTCAGTGAAAACTGTCTTGGAAACCAAGTGGATTATATCTGTGTTCTAGGGGAACAGGTCCTACTGAAAGGATCCCAGATCATTCAAATTTTGTGGCACGATTCCAGGCCTTATAGGTCTTGCAGTTAGACCTTAGGTAAGCTAGTGCTTGACATGGTAAGATTCTGGGTGCAATCTACAAATTCAGGAAAGCAACTAGTACTTACCTACAATATTTCCATGCCAAGTGTCAAGGATTTGTAAGTAGTACCATATTCAAGATGGAAGCTTCTGTGTGAGGGATCAGTCAGCCATAGTTATGGCTAAAGAGATTTGGGTGGTGAAAGATAATTAAGTTAGGCTGCATGCCATAGCTAAACAAGTTTCCAGAATTACTTCCAAACCTGAACACAGAATAAAGATTAAACTATTTCCTGAGAAACAGATAGGAAACTAAACAAGAAGTTCACCTGCTGTAAAACCAGAACTTGTGAGGGAGGATGATCACAGTTTTGAGTTCAAGATGGGCAAATTAGCTTAGTGAGAACCAGTCTCAAGATAAAAGAAATAGACTAGGGATGTGGATTACTGAAGTCTCTGGATTCAATCCCCAGTAAAGCAGCAAAGAACCCAGAGTTCAGTTATATTGGATTTCAATAATACCTTTCCTTCATACAGAAACCTAAGATAACTTCCACTTAACCCTCTACCAGGTTTCTTTGCCCCATAATATATGAGAAAACTTACCCACTTTTAATGCTGTAAGTGGTAATGTGGCCCAGCCTCCCATTTTGCAAAATGGCTATATGACCTTCTAGAGTTAAGGCCAAAAAGGAATTTTTAGTGATTCTATTTATTTTTCCAACTTGTTCTTGAAGTTATAGGTTTGTATCCAATGTCCCTCTCTCAAGTATTTTAATATTAATTTTTGACTATTTGTGAATATTTCTTCTTAGAAACTGATACAGTGTAGAAATCATAATCATTGTACATTTTTTCCTTACAGATAAAATGAGGTTGTTTATCCTAACTAGCAATGTAGCAGGAATGATGTGAGCAGTTATTTAGATTTAGTTGTAGATATTGAAAGATTACAAGTGAATGAAAATGCAGCAATACTATTTAGACTGTGAATGTCTGAAGCTCTGAAGTATATATTGAGGAAAACTTTTAGATATTTTGTCTATTTCTAATGAAATATATGCTTGAAAATAGTGTGACTTGTTTTAGGTGACCTTCTTCATAGCAACTCCACCTTTAGTTTCTATGCCTTTATTTCTTTACTGTTACTCTCTGCAAACTTCAAACACTTGATGTTCTAATTCTATACTATTCTTATCGGTGGTTTCTCTTGAGTATGTATACCTAAGTTTATCTTCTTACGTGCTTTCATCTCTCAGACACACTGTCTATCTACGTTATGTTCAGATGGATAAGCGAAATATGTTAATTAATTAATTATCCAGAGGCCTGGATGAAACCAGTTTTAATGTTTCATTGAGAATACTTTCAGTCCCATCAGGAATGACATAAAACAATTAAATTCTGGAGAGCTATAATGTTATGTGAACAGAGAAGTGACAACAAACATACCAGCTGTGTTTTAATCAAAATAAGTTTATTACATTTTAAAGATATAAACATGGAAATGAAAAACAAATATAAATTGTAGGATTAAAAATACCTGCAAGTAATAGTTAAATCTTTAAGCTTGAAATTATGTAAACAATTTTCTTTTGAGGTGGTAGATTGTCATATTTCATATGCCATTACTTATCATTTATGTGTCTTTTAAAAATGGTGCAACTGGCAGTCCTCAAGATTCTGTGAGGCACTGCTGTAATTGTGATTAAGTATGCCTAAGCCAGAAGGGTTTTGCTGCAGACACGATTCCTAGTATTGCATTTTAGAAGAAAAGAAATGGATTTCATGGGGCAAAAACACTGATTTTTCAAATTGAGGTAACATTGTTGTAAATTTTCTAAAATTACGTAATCTCTGCCCTTTAAAACTTTCAGTAATGTTCCTAAGGTTTGTGAAATTTCTCTCTTAAATAGCAGGACTTCAAATGGGGTGTCTACTTCTAGGATACCATGTAGGAATCTGGGTTTTTCTGTCAGCACCATGCAATCTAAAAGATTCCTCATATGTTAACAGTAATACTGCAACCCTAAAGGTATACACAGCAATATAGTGGTGGGGGACGAAAAAGTATATGGGTACTATTTTAAAAATCTACTTTAAAAATTAATTAAAATTATAAACTAGTTTAAATTTATACTCAATCCAAAAACCTCACAGAGCTCACAGATATTGACCTGTGAAGTAAGCGAATGGTTGTGTCAGCTGGGAGCTTCTGCTTTGCAGCACTTGTAACTCTGCTCACATCAATGAAGAAAGGAAGTGTGCTGCTGCTTTGACAAGGTCTCTTCTTTCCCATGCAGTACAACTGTAACTGTCCAGGAGTTTCTTAAATTCAAACTCTTTCCTTTTGGTAAAATGTTAATTTTGAATTTTTCTGTAACAGAGGTGGTATTTCTCTAGCTTTTGTAAATGAGGTGCTAAGATGTCACAGTCACCATTTCTCCCTTTTAAGAGAGGATGGCTTTAGACAGTCGAATCCCAGTGAAATTGCCATCACTGGAAGATCTTT